>JAPWTK010001090.1:0-88970 GCA_029963805.1 Aromia moschata | reverse complement strand
AAGACAATGTATGAAAACTTATATAATAGGGTTTTTTAGGGTCGCTGAATACGAATCTGGTGTCCGATTCAGAAAATTCGTTTTTTATGGGGCCCCATGGGGCCTATAACAAAAAAATATGATGAATTTCAAAATTATAAAAAAACCACGGTATTCTACACAAAATTCTGAGGTAAAAAAGGTCTCTTGCATTTTTTTCAATTTAATGCGTATTTATAGAGTAAAAAAATCGAAAACTTTTTTAGAACAAAAAGTTTTTGAATTTGTTGCTTTAAAAATACTTAAATTGAAAAATAGCACGAGACATTTTTTACTCAAAATTTTGCGTAAAATACGATAGTATTTTTTAAATTCCGTGAATCGTCATATTTTTCTTTGTGAGGCCTCATGGGGCCCCATAAAAACGAATTTTTACTTTTAAAAATTTTTTTCCTTCATCTATGTTAAATTTTAATTACAAAATGTCTCTTGTAAAAAAAATATTCAAGCTTTGATAAAACATTATTCAAGTTTTGCCTTATTATAAAATTCATCGAGGTTAATTAATTTTTTACTCAAAAGTACTCATTAATTGAAAAAATTACAGACATGTTTTACTTAAAATTTAATTAAAAATTTTTTTTTAAAGTAATAAAAGTAATTCGTTTTTATGGGGCCCCATGAAGCCCCACAGTGAAAAATATTACGATTCACGGAATTTAAAAAATACCATCGTATTTTACGCAAAATTTTAGTAAAAAATGTATCATGCTATTTTTCAATTTAAGGCATAGGTATTTTAAAAACAACAAATTCAAAAACATTTAATTCTAAAAAAGTTTTCGATTTTTTTATTCCAAAATACGCATTAAATTGAAAAAATGCAAGAGATATTTTTCATTGTGGGCCTCATGGGGCCACATAAAAACGAATTTGTACTTTTAAAAAATCTTTCCTTCATCAATGTTAAATTTTAAGTAAAAAATGTCTCTTGTAAAAAATTATTCAAGTTTTGATAAAACATTATTCAAGTTTTGCCTTATTATAAAATTCATCGAGGTTAATTAATTTTTTACTCAAAAAGTACTCATTAATTGAAAAAATTACAGACGTTTTACTTAAAATTTAACGGAGAATAAGGGAACATTTTTTTTAAAGTAATAAAAGTAATTCGTTTTTTATAGGGCCCCATGAAGCCCCACAGTGAAAAATATGACGATTCACGGAATTTAAAAAATACTCATGCTATTTTTCAATTTAAGGCGTATTTTTTAAAGCAACAAATTCAAAAACTTTTAATTCTAAAAAGAGTGTTCGATTTTTTTACTCTAAAAATACGCATTGAATTGAAAAAATGGAAGAGACTTTTTTTACTCAGAATTTTGTGTAGAATACCGTGGTATTTTTACAATATTGAAATTCATCATATTTTTGTTATAGGGCCCCATGGGGCCCCATAAAAAAACGAATTTTCTAAGTCGGAGACCAGATTCGTAATCAGCGACCATAAAAACCTAATTACATAGTTTTTTCATACATTTTTCTTTTTTTTTTACGTACCAAGATATAAAGAAAAAATGGTAAATTTTCTCCTTTCGAGCCTTCTAGCGGTCATACCGTTGCTCATCCCATTCTGGGACAAAAGCCACCCGAAAGTAAAGTTGTCAAGCTTTTTTTTAAGCAAAAAAAATTTTTTTAAGAATTCATACTTCCAAATTTCGATTTTAAAGTTTTAACCCTCTGACAAGGGGTGAAAACTACCCTTCATGAATTCAAAAGTATTTTTTTATCGCAATCTACGGGAAACATGCGTTGTTTTTAGGTTTTTTCAATTTTTTTTATTCGCGCTCATTTGCATACAAGAGTTGCAAATTTAAGATTGTCTAAAAAGCTCTAATTTTGTGACCGTTCGTGACGAGAGTGTAATGTGACTTGAGCTCTAAAATTTTAGATATCAACATTTCTTATCACATACTACTTATATACAAAGTTTCAGAGAAATCATTTTTTTTTTGTGGCGAAGTTGGCGTGGAATGTCCCATATATTAATTTCAATTTAAACATATCTAACAGTGTACAAAAAATTATTTTACTTATTACGGCCGGTTTTAACATTAAATTAAAATGATTAACAATATAGATAGAGTTCCGGGAGTTGGGACTTCTTCTTTTTCGTTGGGAAATTTCTTCTTTTTAAGAATCCAGTAAAATTTCTTAAATGTTGATAGTTTCTAAGTTATTTGCAGAAAACTAAACCCCCTTTTTTAAATCTAGGTTTGTCAATAACTTTTGGAACTGTTTATGTGCGGGTTGTCTAAGGGTTTAGGTGCGGTTGTCTAACAGGAGCAAGAATTAACACCATTTTGAACTTGTGAACCAGACTACTAAAAACGTCTAAAATAAACGAAAAAAAAAAAAGATCGGTATCGCTAGGTACCTTAGATGACCCGCAATTAAATACATTTGTTAAAAAACTCACCTCTGGCGACATGTACCCTATGCAACGTGACGTTTCTTATACATTCCTCAAAATTACATAATATATCCCTTCACGGAAAAAAGACATAAAATTAACATACATTTGAATTAACACATAAACTAACCATATAATTAACACATAAATACATTACACAGGTCAACATTTGATATAAGCGAATACACGGCATGCCATATATGGTACTAGGGTTTTTTTGGGTTGCTGATCACGATGAGAGGGTCGGTTGACCTCCATCACGTCAGGGTCAAGGGCATTTGAAGGTCAAATCAAGATTTCTACAAAAAATCTGAAAAAATTCATGCTTATGTTTTCGAGGGCTCTGAGTCCGAATCCGTAGTTTGTTTGACCTTGCGCCATTTTCCAGAGGCCATTTAAAGGTCATTTGAAGGTCAAATGGGGAAGAAACCGGTGAAAAAACTGAAAAAATTCGTGCATATGTTTTCTAGGCCTCTGCAGTAGTAGTCGTTTCAGTAGTAGTAGTAGTAGTAGTAGTAGTAGTAGTAGTAGTTTCAGTAGTAGTAGTAGCAGTAGTTTCAGTAGTAGTCGTTTCAGTATTAGCAGTAGTAGTAGTAATAGTAGTCGTTTCAGTAGTAGTAGTAGTAGTAGTAGTTTCAGAAGTAGTAGTAGTAGTAATAGTAGTAGTTTCAGTAGTAGTAGTGTAGTAGTGGTAGTAGTAGCAGTAGTAGTTTCGCACTTTCGCATTTTCGCATTTAAGCACTTTCGATTTTTGGGTCACAACAATGCTTTCTTTCTGAGAAAGCAATATATGTAACAAAGACATTTACGGCAAAATATAAACGAATGCATGATTTAGATGGAGAGGCCTAGAAAACATTGCACGAATTTTTTCAGTTTTTTTCACAGGTTTCTTCCCCATTTGACCTTCAAATTACCTTGCACCTGACGCGTTGGAGGTCAGTTGACCTCAGATTTTGATACCTTGACCTAAACAACGCACGTATGAATTTTTTCGGATTTGTTGGTGCTTACTTGGTATTTTTAACTCAAAAATCCTTTTAATGACCTTGAATGACCTCGAGGATAACCGCAAAGGGCAAACTGAGGCCGGATTCGGATTCAGACGACTAAAAAACGTAAGCATGAAATTTTTCAAATTTTTTGGTAGAAATCTCTCGATTTAACCTTCAAATGACCTTTAAATATCTCACCCCGAAAACATAAACATGCATTTTTTCAGATCTTTTGGGAGAAATCTCTCCGATTTGACCTTCAAATGACCTTTAAATGGCCTCTGGAAAATGACGCAAGGTCAAACAAACTACGGATTCGGACTCTGAGCCCTCGAAAACATAAGCATGAATTTTTCCAGATTTTTTGGTAGAAATCTCTTGATTTGACCTTCAAATTCCCTTGACCCTGACGTGATGGAGGTCAACCGACCCTCTCATCGTGATCAGCGACCCAAAAAACCCCTAGTACCATATATGGCATGCCGTGTATTCGCTTATATCAAATGTTGACCTGTGTTATTGATCTGTCATTGGTTACGAGTTTGGTGAAAGACCCGTATTAACGTTAGCAGCATTACACCATGCATTTCACATCATGGTCAAAAATTCCCGATACGTCGTCCGCCCTCGCTATAAGTAACCCCTTTTTTCTTCATCTTTTCCGCTTTTGTTATGTTTTTTCTCGAACCGATAAAACACGATCTAAATACGTACAGTATTGCCTGTATTAAATGTCCTATACTGAACACATTCTGAGGCTGTATAAACTACGTATCAATTTATAAATAAATATAATTGTAATTAATAAAAATAAATACATTGGAAAAGCTATTTTTTCGAAATCATTTAAGTAATTAAAAGTAATTGGTTTTTAATTGGTTTTCGCATAAAAAACTCATTTATACAGGGCCAGTGGCGGTGCGTGATCCTAAGATTGGGGGTGCACCATACATAAAAATAACGATAATCATAAGAATAATAAGAATATCCCTAATATGAGATAAATATTTATCTCATTATTAAGGTTATTCTTATTAACTCTATTAATTTGAAAACTTACCTAATTTTCTTTGTAAATGAGCTCAATTCTGCGATTTTTTACATTGTGCAAATTTTTTAATTACTTTGTTGTTAAAATTTTCGATATTTGTAATAAAGTCTTTTTCAATGGAGAGCATAGCCAAAGCCTTTCTTTCCTGGCACATGGTGTTGCGCAAAAATGTCTTTATTCGTTTTAAATAGAAATTTTCCACAAAAACGAATACAGTTAATAATAATGTTTAAAACATACCTGTTTTTGAAACCGCTTCATTGTGCTGCCACTGCTCGTCGATGAGCAGAATCGAGCATTGTCGCAATATTTGCAGTGCCTAGCATGGCTAAATTCAAAACATTATTCATGTGTCCAGCAGAATTTGCATGTTTTTTTTATTTTCTCGTTTATGTGATTTAAATCCGTTACTCCAGTTTTGGTCCAAGGTGTTTCTCCGCCAAACAAAACACTGCGTTCAATACATCGCATCCACTTAACCACAAATGTTTGTTAAATAAGTCATTATTAAATGTTCTTACAAATTGTTTACTTTTTCCTTTCACGGCTAATTTTAAATTAATTTGTGGAGTGGGCCTACATAGAGTTAGTAAAGAGCTAGTAATTTGCACTTTTTCCTCCAAACTCAAGCTAGAGAATGGAGTTTTTAATAAGTTTTGAATAGAATTCATTATTTAAAACTACATTCTAACCGAAAACCCGAGTTTATATTTATAAGACGTGAGCGATAAAACAGCTGTGTACGAAAACAATTCACAAACTAATCGATAACTCTCGTGCGCTCTTAAACTCCGCACATCATATCTATAGGATTCGCCCACTACTTTTGCTAATTGTGGAGGGGCAAGCAGTAACAATACGCGCTCGCTTTCGTATTGCACCGAAGCACGATCCACGATCGTATTGTCGATTCCCGTGCCGCGATCGGAAACCAGTGGCCTTGGAGATAGAGACCTAGCGTCTAGTGGATTCGTAACGCTGCGGCCAAATAATATTGAGATGGTATTAACGCTAGGGATGCGGAAAGGCGATAAATTAAGAATGCATCCATTAATTACTAAATAAAATTATTAATGCTAAATTGTCGGTAGTGCGCGCGCACCAGCGCACCTTATAGCCCACCGCCACTGATCACAACAACTATCAACTTAAAATCACACTCAAAATATCGCTACTAAATATCGCGGTCTAAATATCACCCGGTATATCACTTTGATCTTCACTGGACTATGTTCCAATTCAAACTGACTCTTGGGAGCTCGCCGTCGTGCTTATATACACCATCCGAATTCTCGGAACAACCCTCCAGCTTTCTCTCGAATCGCCGCGAATCTTCCCGTTTTCCATCTTGCTGGCTTCCAATATTTTTAATGTAAAACTCTCGTATAGGCAACCAACAATTCACCGATGTTTTTCTGGTAAAATATGTCACAATACGTTCATAGAATACTGTAAATTTTTATCAGTTATTTTTTAAAGTACGGTTTATGGCATCAAGTTTCAACTTCAAATTCTGATGAATCTTGCATACGCAGACTTTGTGTGTTCCACTAGATCCAACTGTTATACATTCATTGGGGCGAAGTTTGGAAAATTTAGATATACATACCAATATCAGTAAACTTCAATTTTAATTTTTTATGTAGATCCTTCAAATCTGCAAGGAGCAATCGTTTCGGCAAGTGTTCGCGTTTACCATTTTGAATAATTGATACAAAGTCTTTTACCGAGCATCATACGGCTGTTTCATCTGAAAGGTAAAATTGTCGGAACATTACAATATGGCTTTAAAAGGAATCATTTGTTTAGATACAAATGACGAACAAAGCTACGTCGGTATTGCAGTAAAAGAATACTTAAAAGAAGTTCATTACTTTTCTTTATTTTGAAAAATATTGCTGTGATTAATACACGGTGGAGACTTTAACTGGAATATATTCGCTAGCGGGGTGGTGAATGATTTTTCAAAAAATTCCCGAGACACGTCAACTTTTAAATGTATTTACGTACATTTTGCAAGTAATATGAAAAATATAGCCCTTCAGGGGGTGGCTGAAACCACCCTCGACATGATTTTTTCAAATGCAACCCTATGGCTTGTGACGCCTCATTGTAAAGCTGGTGGAAAGAGGAATCCAACGCACTGATCAAATTTTAATTTTTAGTATGTTTGTAGGGTTGCATACAATTAAAACGTAATTTTATAGTTTAATTTATTTTTAACGCAACAATTTTGTACTCAAAATGTGTGTTCTTTAGTTTTGGAATGTAAACCTTACTTTTCATATATCCCCACAAAAAATTCCAAGCAATTTTTTGCCACAACTGATATTTGTTATTTTTTGCTAGTGTTTTTACACGGCCGAAAAGAGTAATTTAGTTTGTATGCTGTATTCAGAGTTTGAAACGAAGTGTTATTTCAAATTGGTGAAAATGTCTTATTTAACTGAATCACTAAAAATCGAAATTTTGATGATGATTGGATATGGTGATAGGGCGCGAACTCAATGCGAAGTTGTTCGCTTGTTTCGAGAAACGCATCCTGACTTGCCACCACTAAATCAAGGTACCATTAGTAAAATTGAGGCATAATATCGAGAGATGGGTCATGTCAGGAAAGTACTGAGTAAGAGTCAGGCTGTTGTTGATGACGACACGAAGTTGAATTTGTTGCTTGCTCTAGAAGAAAATACAATCACTCCAGCCCGTGATAGTAATCTTAATCACAAAACAGTTTTAAAATACTTAAATATGAGAAAAAACGCCCAAATAAAATGCAAGCTGTTCAAGAGCTACTTGAAGATGATCCAGATCGACGAGTGGAATTTTGCGATTTATTGATGACTTGTATTGATCAAAACCAGTTATCTTTAGAGTGGATAGTTTTCTCTGACGAGGCTACTTTTACATTAAATGGGCACATAAATCGCCAAAATTGTCGTTACTGGGCTGAAGAGAACCCCCATTGGATGAGGGATTTTTTCTTTGATGACACTCTTAATGGAGCAAGATATTTGCGTTTACTCCAGCACGAACTAATGCCAGTGCTATGTCATTTATTTCCAAACCCGCCCTTAAGCCCTAACTTGACCGACGAGAGGTTATGGTTTCAGCAAGATGGGGCCCCACCACACTATGCTGCCATTGTTCGTCAGTATCTGGACAGAATTTTTCCCGGTAGGTGGATTAGGAGGCGAGGTAATATTGAGTGGCCAGCAAGATCTCCAGATCTTACACCACTGGATTTATTTTTGTGAGGACATCTTAAAAGTAGGGTTTACATTCAGAAACCCAACAACATATCAGATCTGCAGGAAAGGATAAGAGAGGAAATCGGAAAAATAACACCGCAAATGTTGCATAATGTAAGGGACAAAACCTACCACAGACTGGGATGCTGTCAACAAGTGAATGGTGCACATTTTGAACAATTGTTACATTGAAAATAAATTTAATTTTTAAATTGTTTAATTGTATGCAACCCTACAAACATAATAAAAATTAAAATTTGATCAGTGCGTTGGATTCCTCTTTCCACCAGCTTTACAATGAGGGGTCACAAGCCATAGGGTTGCATTTGAAAAAATCATGTCGAGGGTGGTTTTAGCCACCCCTGAAGGGCTATATTTTTCATATTACTTGCAAAATGTAGGTAAATACATTTAAAAGTTGACGTGTCTCCCGGGAATTTTTTTGAAAAATCATTCACCACCCCGCTAGCGAATATATTCCAGTTAAAGTCTCCACCGTGTATATAAAAATGTATGTATATTGTTTTTTCAAATACATCTATTCATGAAAATAAATATTTCTTGAAAAAAGTGCCGGTAAAGGTAGAGCGCGTGCACTTGCTGCATTCCGGCCGGCCGCGCCGAGGCAAAATAGCGCGAACTTGAATAATCCAATATCTCGATTTAAAAAAAAACATTTTTTTTTATTGAAGAAATTGTTTTGTAAAGGTTCAAAAGCACATCTGAGGTTTTTTTTTCCGATTTTTCCTAGGCGTAGAAGTCATCTTTATTTAATTTGTTATAAATCAATAGTTTCATTTTTTTAATTAATATTTTTTCCAAATTAAAAAAATACTACTTCAAATTCAATACGAAAAAAAAAACAAGACTAGTTTCATTAGAATCGGATGAGTACTTTTGATATAATTAATTTTTCAAAATAAAAGTGCAGTTTCAATATCACTGCATACATTTAATAAATAATTAGTCATCGGTTTTTATTTTGTACAAAGTATAAATTAAATTTGAAGAGAAGTCGAAGAGGTAATAAAATTCTCTAAAACTTTCCTCCATTTAACCGTTTTTCTATCTCTAACCATAACCGAGACCAATGCATGCATAACATATTTGGGGCAGACTGTATGTACATATGTAACATCAGAAGATATCCTAAAGCCATACCAATTAATGTTTATTAATTTGTTATTTTTCTTAGGATGCCATATCACAACGAAATCGACATAGAAGTGTGATGGAATACCGTGAGTCCGAGGAATGTTTAGACATTAAGTCAGCAGAACTTGATATTAAAAAGGAGGAAGATGAATGTGATTGGGTAAATTTTATACCAATATTCAATAATTATTTATGTTAGTTGAAGAGAAAATAGATTTTGAACAGATTGTAATTTGCATTCTGATTTAAAATAGGCTCTCATAAATAAGGCATTAAAGTAAATGTCAAAATAAAAAACACAACAATTGTCTGCCGTTAAAAATGTTTATTTTTTTTCAGTTAGCTGTTGCTTTAATCAAAGGGAACAAAAGACAGTATTCTATGTTTGAAAAATTCTGCACTTTTTAAAAAAGTGCCTTTGAAAATTAAAATGAGAATAATTTGTATAAAATCAAATGTATGTTTATATGTACATATAAAGGTGAGTTTGTAGTGCGTATTTGGTATATATATAATTCTTGCCTATAAGAAATACTAAAATGTATTATGTGAGGTTGTTTGCAAGCTTTGAGGTAGGGGGTATGGTCAGGACCGCCTTCCGTTACTTTTTATGCAAGTAGGAATCATTTTGAACTTGTAATGAGGAACATGTTACCAACAAATGTTAATAAAACAACAGACAAACAAAACATACTTAACATTCAAGAAAACATGGCCATATACAGTCTGTCACAAAAGAACGTGACCGAAGATGCCCAAACATTTTCTCTAGGATTGTCATTAGGTGACTGTGACGGCCAATCGAAAATATCTATATAATTTTCTAATATATATCTATTTAAGTCATTCAGATAATTTGAGTTGTTGTCCCCTCGAAAAAATTTATCTCTGCTGTCTTGTCACAAACCATTATGGGACATATGACACCAAAGCCTTTTTATAAACGTTGACCATCCCATCAGCATTCAGATTGCCTGTAAATAAGTACAGAGTGCCAAATCCATATCTGGAGAAGCAACCCTGAACATGCATCTTTATCGTGTGTTGTACCGTTCACTGCAGAAATCTATTACTGGGGAAAGACCAGGTTTTAGTGGTACGACTTCTTTCCCAAAGAGAGGCTTGGTCAGAGAGAAATGGCGTTCACAGCCATGACAGCCAACAATGGTTTCATCGTGGTGCTTTTCCATTAAACATTATGGGATGTAAACGGCATTATGAACTTTCGTAGAACATATATATACCCTTTTTCTTCATTTGTCCCTCACACGAGAGTAGTCGAGGATTCCAAGAAAGCATCGCCTCAATCAGTTTATCCTCTTGTTTGTTGTTTTCTGTTCCACGCCAAGTTCTGGTTAATCATCGACAATTTTGTCTCCTAGAATCTCTTCTCTCACTTATTTACAAACGTCTTTGGGTTTTACACATAGGCACACAGCTTCGTGCCACTCACACTATAAAATGTTATTCTCTCACAAAGAAATACCAAAAAGTGAAACTATTTTATATTGCCCGTAGTGGACAAATCCGTCTACCTGCTCTTTTGATTTCACGATTTTCCAGAAGTACTTATGCCGGTCATGCTTTTATGTGACAGACTGTAGAATGGCTCAAGGTTCAGAAATAATTCTCAATAAGGCATTATATGTCCAACTCTATAAACATCACGTGTGGTCGATCAAAAACATCAATAGGAAGTCGTAACAACTAGTCCACTGCTGCAACCACTGAGAAGTATTACCCCACTTGAAAACACCAAAAAATGAAGTGGCAAAGCTCTATGGCAATTGGTAACCTATCTTGAGTTGTGCCTGAAATGGAACAGCCTATATAAATATTTTTTACAAAGGACCCCCCTATCTGCACGACCAAGCCACTAAAATTAAAAGTTTCCAAGACATTGACTGAAGTAAAAGAATGTAGCTGATAAGGACAAAGTGTACCATATGTATGTATGTACATCACGTTTATTTAACGTCAGTACCCCTTCCAACATTTAACTTCCCAGGTCCCTGAAAGTAAATTTAGACTTTCCTGTCAGAAGATATCAGACACAAGGTTACCCTCGCATCTCCTACCAATAATAATCTACATATATCCATACATACCTCAACAGACCTTCTTGCTTCATCACCCAAGTGTTCATGGTGCATCGGCGAGTTTAAGCTTCCTCTTACATCCCACCAATGCTATCCTTACTCCATCCCCCCTTGTCCATCTCCTATTAAACAATTATACTCAAACCTCAGTAGTCATTCAGGCTTAACTCCTTAAGGGATCCTGAGGGTGTATTTCAGCATATTTTCAGGTACATAAAAATCTCAAGGAAACAGCTTTTCAATACAAGTGTACAAAATCCGTTTAAGATGAAGTTGAAGGAATATTTGTCCAAACATTCACCACCAAGATGCTTCTGAGGTAACAACTTATGACTGCAACTTTGTTGCTCTAAGACAAAACCCATAGATCATTTGCACCAACAGATATTGGTTGATTAGGATGTTTCTGAGGTAGCAACTTATATTAATAATTTGTTACCTCAGAAACATCCTGATAAACCAATGTCTGTCCATATAAGGCGAAACGGAAGGAAAATTTGTGCATGCATGTGCTGATTCACCAGGATGCCGTGAAGACAATTTACAACTGCAACTTTTGTTCCTGTACTTGACACTGAAAGAGTATTTGAGGAGCCGTATATTGATTCGTAAGGATAATTCTGAGGTAACAACTTATCAAGTCATGATTAATTAACAACTTATCAAAGTCGCATTTTCCCGCCATTAAAAGGTTAAGATTAATAAAATACTTACACAACAGAAAAATTGGACCCCAAAAGGACATAATAACCAATTAACCACAAAATATCTACATAAATAGGTACTTAACTGTCAAATAAAATGTCAATTATTAGAAGGTATTAAAACGTCAAATAGTTATTGAATAAATATCTCGATCAGTAATCAGTGAGTTACCATTTACCTCACTTTCAACTTATATCATTGTTAACTTATTCAACTAATAACTAGTAATGGTTGCAGAAACCCATTTTTATGCGTTTATGGGTTCTATGAAGCTATTGGTTAGTTATCTACTTTTTCGAAATGGGCCATTCATGATTTTTTTGGCTTCTGTTACCATTTTTTGGAAGCTTATATGGACCTAATTAAATGATTTATTTCCTTGAAATATTCTTTTTGTTTCTCTAGAATTACAACCTTACTTCCTTTGTCTGCTTTTAAATAAAAATAATCTCTCTCATAACCGTTTAACAATTTTTCCTCTCTTAGGTTTGGTTTTGTAATTACTTTTAGTAGCAAAATTGGAACTTATTTGTTTTTTAACTCTGGCAAACATTTTGGAAGAATCCGGTGGGTGTTGAATCACAAACTCTACACCCATCACGATTTCTTTGTCATCCGTTTGTCAAGATTGATTCACTACAAGGTTTTCGATCTTTCGAAGAATATGTGTCATTGTTATTTTTGCAATGATGACGTCATTTTGACAGATCCACTGTTGATAATTACAAACATATTCCTCTGAAAATTGCACCATTGTTTGTGTTCTATCTCAGTTATTTAACCTATGTACACTGTGTTAACTTTTTATATAAATTGAATTGAATTCCTAGCATGCTTCATTTACTATGTAAATACATATTTGATTTCTAAATCCGACCACTTTTGTTTAGCTACTTATGTTTCTAAACTTTTCAGTAACTAATGATTTGGCTATACTGATGATTTTGTCTATGAACACTGATGTATGCTTACATGTCTTTAGAAACCAAATATTTTCATGTAATAACATTGTCTTAGTACTGTACTTATGGTAAATATTGAATTCTGTCTTATGTTCTGTCTTCTGTCTGTCTAGTGAAGCTGTCTTGATATAGGATGAGAATTGACACTTTCGGCTAGAAACAAATTCACAATTGAGCATGTTTAACCATTTTAATACCGTAACCATTTTAGACTCAACGCGTGAGCCGTCACACTTGCGATTTGGTGAGCCATAACTTTTGTCTTTGTTTATTATCTAGAACAGTCGACTGTTAGGTATCGGTCCATAATCTTTTTTCATGCTACCATTATATTTAACAATTTCTGTACATTTGAATTCATCTCACTGTCTATTGTCTGTTACATTTCGTATTATTTTTAGCGATTTTATATTTTATATATCACATTTGAGGTAAGCTACATGTTCTTGGAATCTAATTCAGATTGAGCTTTTTATTTGCCAAGTATACTTTTTGTTTACAGTCTTTCCAACTTAATTAATAACTTGTTTACAAGTGGTAAACAATTATTACTTAAATCTATCCATATACTATATATTAATTTTATGTTACATTATATATTAAACCTACTTACAAATAAAAAAATGTGCAAAAACATACAGTTTTTTAAATAATAGTGAATTATGAAAAAAAATATACCAATTATACCAAATATACAACAAATAAAAAATGATTTTATATAAAAAAAGAAGTAATACTTATTGTAATAATAATTTTAATCAGTATTGTCCCTTAAATAAGAATTCAAATTTCTTTTTAAAAGTATTAACAGATCGAGAACTTTTTATGTCACTAGGTAATTTGTTGTAATCATTTAAGCCTTTGTAGAATAGCGTGTTTCTTGCTTTGGTTGTGTTTGTTTTATTGAATAAATCCCTGTTTATTGTACCATATTCATGAATTGCTCTATTATAAACAATGTATGTATTAAAGTACGAAGGAAGGAGGTTGTTTAATTTTTAATTTTTAAAATTTTTTTAATTTAATATAATTAATTGTTTCCCTAGTAGTATTATCTTCTTGTAATTCATCGTCATGCAACATTTGTACAAAAGGTGTTAAGGTTTCCTCCTTCTGCTCACAGCTGCCCACACACTCTAATTTTTTGTGGGTGTAGTAGAGTTTTAATGTTTAGAAAGTGAGGGATTGTCTGCACTCCAAAGTTTCCTATTCTGAGAGTTAACATAGCCCAAAAGAAGGAACCAAGCCTCATCATTAAAATTAAAACTTTTTCGAAGACAGCATCGTTATTGTTAAAATGGTTAATAAGCCTTTGGTCCAATAGAGGTTCGTTCGTTCACTCTGAGAATTTCATGTGTGGATTGCAGAGGATATGGATTGGAGCTCCAAATCATCTTTCAAAATTCGCTGATGCGTTGTATAAGGCAGATTCACTTGGCTCAGTTCATTGATGTTTTTGAATTGTCCGTTATTAGTTGCTTAATCAGTTCAACGTTCTCTTCGGTTTTCTTTCTGGTTTGCCACTTCCTTGTTTCCGATTGACGCTTCCAGTTTGCCGGTGCTTTCGGAAACACTTTACTGACCAGCTAAAATGGTCGAATTGAATAACTGCGTCTAGTCCAGTTGGAAGCGACTTTTATGTGTTCTTGAAACATATGGGGCTAGTTTTGACGGTTCCCTATGTATTTTTTTGCGCAGAACACAATGCGCGTGGTCCATAATTTTTTAAATTAACAATTTACTTTACCTTGGCATATTTAATATAGCATATGCATGTAAGAAGTTTGTAGCCTATTGAATTTCCAAAAATTTAAGCCTAACCCTAAGTCTCCAAGTGATATTGTTAACTTGCAAATGACTGGTGAAGTTGAAAAAGTGCTTTTTTCCACAATTTTTTACTTCGAAAGTAGGGCGACTATGATCATGAAATTTGGAGGGACAGCTATTTGTAGTATGAAGTTACAAAACAAATTTCAGCTCGATCCGTTAATCGCCTTCGAGTAATTAACGATCGAATTTTTTGCAAGCCTTAATTAACCATGACGCTATATCTTTGTTTATTGTACGATATTGACCGGGTTGGGCTAGAAAAATCATAAATCTTTTCAAGTTGACGAGACTTTTTGAGATTTTGAAAAATATTAATTTGGGCCAATTTTATAACGTTTCCTACGCGACTACCTTTTTTGACGCGATGTATGTATATATTGTTTTAGCGTTGCCGCTTCGAAATTCTCGGAATTGTGACTAAAATACGCATCTTGAAGCGTACTTTCAAGATATTTCATGATCATGCCCTACTTTTCAAGTAAAAAAAAGCACTCTTTCTACTTCAGCGGTCATTTGTACGTTAACAATAGCACTTGGAGACCGGGTTGGGCTTAAAATTTTGGAAATTCAATGAGGCTACAACTTCTTAAATGCATAGGCTATATAAAATATGCCAAGGAACGGATATATAAGCGGAAATGAGAAAAAGTAGTTTTTTTCACAAATTATTAATTAAAAAAATTAGCTCTACGGTTTCTGCTCTTAGATGACCCCACGCATTGTATTCCACGCAAAAAAAAGAATAGGGGAACCGTCAAAACTAGCCCTATATGTTTCAAGAATACTTTTTGATGATTTTTTTAGCTCCCTACCTACTGGACTAGTCTGGAAACTTCCCTGAAGTCCTCATATGCAGCTCTCATCGTATATATTGAGTTTCCATTGATTCTACTGGCATTTCTAAAATAAATTTCAAGTGAAACACACCTCTGTTTGTCATCAATTATGATTTCCAGTATTTATTTTATAATTTCGACATTTGTGACACCATAAATTTGACACCACTGTTTAAACGTAACCGCTATTTCCATTTCGTATTTTCATATCCAGATTTAATGACGTAAAAACGTCAAAATTCTTAAATATTCTAATATAATTCACACGTCTAATCTGCTGGTGAATTTTGGTTCATGAAATTGTACAGTGTATAGAATAGCAGTTTTCTGAACATGTAGCTCATTTAAAATATGAATATAAAAATCTTGTGTAGCTCAGTTTGTTTTTGACAATATTTATTGGGTTAGAACTAATAAGAAACTAGAAAAATAGACGTTAGTGGCTTAGAACCAATAAGAAATATAACAGGCAGTACCTAGACACTTAGATGCATTCGGAAGTATAGAAATTGTGAGATGTAATAGTAGCACGAATAAACATAATTCATGCTAACAACAAACAGTTCTGGTTAATAAACAAGGATACAAGTTTCGGTTACCCGAACCGCAAGTTTCAGGGTTTGGTGAACCGCAGGAACTTTGGTATAAATAGTATGTATAATTTAAGTTTAGATTTAATAATCTACTGATGACGACATGATGAGCGAAACGCGTTGAATGCAAAAAAGTGTTCGGTTGGTAAGTGTTTAAAAGGGTTCGGGTGTGAATTTGTTTTAACGCCAAAGGTTCCAGTGCCCCTTCTGTATAAAAATATATGAGCATACCAAAAGAGCATATGATGATTCATGTTGTAGTGATTAGTTAGAAACTTTTTATAAAGTGTTATTGATATATGTTTTTATTATTAAAACTGTAACAAATTATTTTTGGTCTATCTATACCTTTTACTCCCACTTTTTACAATTATCTCTGTGAATAATCTCTTTGAAGATGGCGCCATCAAGTCAATTTTTTTGAAAGATCTCAAAAAGCTGTCACCTAACAAATTAAAACTTGGCAAAATGACTTAATTAATCTTTTAACTGAAAATCGACTACTGTAAACGAGATTTTTCTATCGCATTCAGAAGAGTCCCAAGAGGGGGAAACAGACGTTTTGAATTATATTTTTTTTATCTTTGAGTTTTTAACTTTTACTATAAATTTGGATGTTTTAAGGTATTTTATAACAATAGTGTACTCTTGTTTCAAACCGCTACAATGTACCGTTTTCGAGAGAAAACTCAATTTAAACATATTACGTTTAACAGAAAACCCAAAGTAAACCCTAACAGAAAACCCAAAGTAAACGATCCAGCAGAAAAAAGAAAACTTGAGAGAAACAAGCAGAATAATAGATCTAATTTTACATGATGACCGTCAAACAAAATTTTATTACATATATGTAAGTTTATTGATTTTTGTGAAGATCGCCTCATTCTTCCTAAAATTCCATGATTATTTCTAATTTCATTATAATAATTTTGAATTCTCGCTCAAAATTGAGACATCTATTGGAACTGCATAAACTTTAAGTAGACCTAAATACAGAAGTTACGTGGATTTAGATCTGATAATTTTAGAAGCCACCTCGCTTTTAGGCGAGTATTAAAGACGCTTATTAAACAATTGGCAAGAATGAGGCGATATTGACAGAAGAAAATACATATGTTTATGTATTGAAATAATATTTCAATTTTTACATATTATGTAGATGGTCGTAATGTAGCACACCTGTTGTAAACTTAATTAATCTTGTTTTTGTTCTTAAATCTGGTTTATTTTGTTTATTCTAGTCACTGTAAATAATTGTTTTATGTTCCAAAATAATCAAAAAACATCATTGCTATTTCAAACAGAAGCACAATGTTGTTATAAAGTTTTTACACGACGTAAAAGAAATAAAAAAAAAAGTTGATAGAAAATATGATCAAAATGTCATCGACAGAGAAATCTTATTTACAGTGACCGATTTACCATTAGCAACTTGGTATCGTTTTAAGTTTGAACTTATCTTAATATATAAAACAAAGTCGTGTTAGTTACACCATTTATAACTCAAGAACGGCTGGACCGATTTTGATGATCTTTGATCTGTTGGATTCGTCTCCGCCCCGAATAGCAGAATAACTTAAAATATCGGAAAAATTCACGGAAAAAAAAAAAAACAGAAAATAAATTTTTATTCTATCTTTGGGAAGCCGAATTCCATGTGTAAAAATTACAGTGATCCTATTATTTATTAAATAATATACCTAGAGAATATAGGAAACTTCAATAATAACTAAAAATAAAACAATTGACGGCTCGGGGTGAAGCCGAGCCGAGCTCGAGTCTCAGGAAGGCTTTCGGAATTACTTAATGCATCAAGACTTGTTTACAACTCCTTAGCCCGACAAGTTTTCAGGGGATGGGTTGGAAGTAGAATTCCACTTTTGATTATTAATCGACCGTCCGCAGTGGGTCCCGTCAACTTCGAGAATCTTTAAATAATGTCGGTGAGATAAATTCAAAAATACATCCCACACAACCTCCAACAGGGGTGGAACCAGAGGGGGTTGGTGTAGGGGTGGCCTTGAGGGGTGCCTGAGTTGTCAAAGGGCGAAACCGAGTTGTGGCACCCAAAACCAATTTATATGGCAGCATTAATGTCAATGGAATCGCCCAACAGAGGTCAATGAAATTACTGTCAAAATTGAAATTTCGACATGGGGTTGGTTTTTGTGGTGTCGACGGGTGTTTAAGCCACAATGTAGCAACTTAAGGGCGTTAAAACCAACTGTAGGCTACCGAAATTTAAAAACCGCAAGTCTAACCCGAATAGAACGCAGATGGTACTAACCTAAAAAGTGTTACACTCATTTTTAACGAGCAGTTTAAATACTAAGCACTATTTTTTCTGAATATTTGTAGTTTGCTACCTAGTAATATTTTTAAACTAAAATTAATAAATAAGCATTAAAAGACCTCTCCCAGAAATTAATTATTTTAACAATAAAAATGATAAAATGCAGGCTTTCACGATTGTTGTCTAATGTTGAAGTAGTTTCTTTTGTAGTACACTCAACATCCACATATCCGAACTTTTCCGTTCCACAAACTTCCACATTTCCGAACTCTCGTCACCTCGGGATAACCGAACTGCTGGCGCATGCGCAAAGGGTTTTTCTGGCTCATTCTAGTAGTTTTCTTTGTTTTTCGAGTTTTTTATGCAAATGTAATACATACATACATGTGTACATGTTAATAAAAGAATGTTTTTTTAAACAAAAAAAATGTCAGGTGCAAAGGAGGGAGTGATGCAGGTAATTATTTTGTAATTCAAAGTAAAGGTTTGTTTTATTGAACATTTTGTTGACGTAACCTAAAATAATTTAAAACTGAAATGAAAAATGATGAGAAAATATGTATTTTCAAGAAAACCGTGATACAAAACAAACATTATTGTACTGTTTATTTGCAGAGAAAAGAGCCTGCTAAGAGGCTAACCTTGGAGCAAAAGCTGGATCTGATAAATCACGCAAAAAATGGTGTTAAAAATGTTGATCTATGTAAGATGTACAATATTTGTAAATCGTCAGTGGCAGAAATTCTTGGGAAAAAGAAATTTACTTGTCGGAAGTTGAAAAAAGACGAAAATTGAGTGGACAGATTGACACAAAAAAGTGCACTGGTACTTATGATACGCCATTTGAAATGTGTTTTCCACTGGTTTGAACACAGAAGAACTCTTGTAGAACCTGTCTCAGGTGTGCTGCTGAGAGAGAAAAATACATATTTTCTCTTTGCTGAATTCTGTGAGAATCGAAATGTTTGATAACAATCGCATTATGTTTACTTTTTTTCTCATTTCAAATTTCGCGGTTTTTTGTCGTCAACCAATCAGCGACAAGTTCGGTTGTGTGGAAGTACAAGTTCGGAAATATCGTGAGAAAAAGTTCGGAAATATCGTGAGTTCGGAAATTTGGAGTTGGGATATGTGGATGTTGAGTGTAGTTGGGTTCTGCCGCGGTCGTCTAACTAACTTAAATTAGAAATTTAATTAAAATTAAATGAACATGTTCTAGTTACAGATTTTGTAAATGGAATATTATTTCTCTTGAATTTTTTATTTGCATTACTCTAAGGAATATTAACGGTGATTTTTCTGTGAGTGACAGGTATTAAAATTTTATGAAGACAGCCCTGGATAGTGGTCAGATTGACAATGCCCAGAAAAATTGATCAAAAAATTCTTATGTGGTACTTAAGTTAATGTGCATTTTAACGAATTGTGTTTTTTTTTTAATACCACTAAGTACAATGTATTGTTTCTCCTCACTTTTAAAGTTCCTTCAATTTTTAGTTTTTATTTAGAAACTAAACAAAAGTATGATAAAAATTTCACGTACACATATGAAATTGTACAGGGTGTCCCCGGATTGAGTTACCTATAGGTGAAATGGACAAAAAATTAAATATTTCGACAAAAAAGTAGTTCTTCATAAAAAAGTTTTGCTTGTCTTGAAACGTCCAGAAAGTTTGTTGTTTGTTCAATTTAATGTACAGGGTGTTCAAAAATAGCAAAAATTAAATAATAATGAAGAGTAAAGTACCTTAAATATTAACGCTATGTAAAAAAAGTTATTAAGAAAAATTATTTGCAATTAAATTTAATACTCAAATATGAAAGCATGGCCTACTAGTCAATATTAAGTATTTTGAAGAGATTCCGCAATTTTTATCATTGTTATACGTTTGAAGTATAGCCATTTTACTTTAAAAAAATTATGTGTACTAAAGGCGCAGACATAATAAGAAATCATAAACCCCAAAAATATTATTGTTATACCCTATTATACCCTGTAGAAGTTTATAACAAGCACTTTAACGTGTTGAGTGGTAGTATAGGGTTTTATTGGTATTATAGCAGAAGTTTTAATTTTTGAGTTTGCGAGCCTATTTACTTTAGCTTTGATAATGTTTTATATTTTTTTCATACACTGCTATACAAATTTAAAAAATTCCACAAAAACAGTAGTACTAAAAAAATACTAATTTTTTGAAGGGATCTTAGGATATTTGTTTAAAATCTAACAGATTCAGCTAAAATAAACCGGTTATTCTGTTATTTCTTCGTTTACAGAATACGACAACCGTTAGAAGGCACTAATCTAACTAGTGTAACATATACGAGGGGATACCTAAAAATAACCGGAGACTGGTTCTTCCACCACGACAATGCACCTGCACACACAGCCATCTATGTTCGCCAGTTTTTGACTAAAATGGCATGGTTTCGCTGCCCCACGCACCTTACTCGCCTGACCTGGCTCCATGCGACTTTCTCTTATTTCCACGCATGAAAAGGGGCATGAAAGGACATCAGGTCAAGAAAAAAACCAGGGAGGAGCTGTCAGCCATTTCTAAAGATGACTACAAAAAATATTTCGAGTGGAAGCACCGGTGGGACAAATGTACTTATTAGTTGTAATGTAGATTATTTTGAAGGGTATAAGGTTATTTTGTAAAAAATTTGAAAATATATAGCTTTTAAAAAATAATTCCGGTTATTTTTTGGGTACCCCCTCGTCAAAGAGTAAAAAGTATAAAGAGGAGACAGTAAGACAAATAAATTTTGACAAAGATGAAAGGGAACTGCAATTTAAAGGGACACGAAATTTCCCGAATATTTCCGTAAAATCTCGATCACCAAAGACGGGTGGTCAGTATCACTTGCTCGGAGGTTCCCAAATGTATTCTTGGTATTAGAACGCCAACTATATTGTGAATTAATTTTATGTTTTTTACTAAGTTATGGAAGTTTGTATCTTGAGGATACACCCAACATATTTTAAAAGCGATTTAGTAACAAAAATTATATGAATCTAATATTTTTAACAGTATCCAGAACTAACTAAAAGATGACTAGAAGAAGTGTTAAAAAAAGTCTTAATACTTATAATACTTATTAACTCTAATAATACGTTATTAAGAAAATAATTCAACATAATGTAGTTAATAGTAATGCTAATTTTGAAGTCAGGGAGATTTTACGCATGAAATTAAAATACATACATTTGTATAATTTGAAATTATTTAAAAATGTACATGATTAATGAAATGATTTTTAAAGCGAAATCGGAGAACGTCTGGCAACAGCGAAAGCAGAAACGCGAGACGGTTGAATTCACTTTTGAAAATGAAATGGCCAACCTAACCCTGTTTATTTATTGTTTTCAAAATGAGCCACAAGAAAAATAGAAAACCCCATATTTTAATGAATTTATAACAAGATTTAGAAGAAGTATTTAACAAGATAATATGTTAATAGCTCCTTTAAAATTAAGTAAATAATTTATGTAGCTAATTGTATGTAACAATATGTTATTTAAATAAGATTAAGACATTCATTTCGTAACTAAAGCATTTGTTAGTAATCTGTTGACGTTTTTTGTTTTGTAGATTTAATTTTGTGTATAGTGTGATTTTTTCGAAATCTGTTTATTCATATTATTGGATATAAAACCAATTTTTCGGTTACCATTTAGACTAGACTTCCTTATTATAGGATAAAGTATAGTATATATTATACACTGTGGGGAAAACGTATGGAAACACCTAGGAATTCCGCGAAATTGATTACAAAAGGGGTCGTCCATTAATTACGTGTGACAGGGGTGGGAGGGGGTCGAGCCGAATCTCATCTAATCTTACTTAAAAAAAAAAAAAAAAACACGTTTCCCACGAAACACCGAACTACTACACTTTTCTCGACGCGCGTTTCGCCAACCAAGTTGGCTCTTCAGGGAGAAGATTAAAACTGATCTAATCTTCTCCTGAAGATGCCAACTTGGTTGGCGAAACGCGCGTCGAGAAAAAGTGTAGTTCGGTATTTCGTGGAAAACGTCCAGTTTTTGTTTCTACGCCGAAGGTTCCAGTACCCACTCCAGTAATCTTACTTTGGGAAGAGGGGGGGGTCTCGGCGAATATCACGTAATTTTTTTGCGAATGCCGCAAAACCACCGCATGCCGCATGTACACTAGAAACACGTTTTCAAAAATCTCACGTGAGATTGGGGGGATAGGGGAGGGGTTGTACCAAATCTCACGACATCTCACCGAAAGGGGGGGAGGGGGGATCCGAAAATCGCCAATAACGCCTCACGTAATTAATGAACGCCCCCAAACGGAAAACCAAAGTCGTGGTGACTTTGGATTTGACCTTGAACCTCAATATCAAGGCCATTTGAAGGTCAACTTTGTTCTGTAATTTTGCGATCCTACACATTTTGATTTCTAAAAAATATTAATTGTTCGTTGTGATGTTTTAAAATTATGACATAAGTGTAAAATACACAACCTTAATAGGATAATCACCAAAATAAAACAAATAAATAATATAATTATTGCTCATAAACCAATTCAGCAATATATTTTGAAATATATCAGGATAATAATAAAATTTATAAGATTTTAATATTTATACATATGACATGATAACAACAGCGATAAAAATCATTTATTACAAGTATTTATTTCAAGTACAATTAAAATCTTTATTTACTAAATACGTTTTGAGCCTGCAAATCAATATTTAAAAGGAAAAGTCAACAGCGCCTTGCTTGAAATGAGAGAACCGGCAACAGCGCTATACTAAAAGGCGAAGTCAATGAAAATCTCCCTGAAAGATCAAACGAATTTCGCCGGCTATCCCCTCTTTATAATGTTTACTCTTTGTCCTCGTATTGTACGATGATGTAACATTTTACCGGAGACCTTGACCTACCTACCGGTCTTGATGTGATGTGTGAACTGTGAACGCAGCCCGTGGGTTGTTGAATGCAGGGGCTGTTCACTCTTATGAGCCTACCTGAAATGTGATATTTAGTATGAGAGCAACTCTATAGATGGCGCAACCAGCTTAGTTAGTTATGTATACACTGGAGTCTCCAAAATTCGGCGTAGCTCGGGAACAGAATGTCTCCAGAATTTAGCTTCGAGAGGGTACCCCACCACAGCCACTGAAAAGTCACGGCATTGGTGCTTACTGTCAAGTGAGGCTGTACTTATTTGTTGTTTTGCCGGCGTGAAAAATGTACGTAGGAGTGCGCGGACCAAATTTTTAGTAAATTTTTAGTAATGGAGCCAACAATTGTAAGGGCTATAAATACACATAAAGGCTCCCATAATATAAAGGAATATCGCGTTTTTAAATATAATTTTGCTTCCTATTCAATAAACTAATGTTGCAAGGATTTCAAATAGCGCGCCGCACAGGAGCAAAGAGCTCGTGGTAATAGTGGGGATAGAAAAACGCCGAATTACGGAGGGATTTTCGCCAAATTGTGGAGGTAAACGAATTTTTGGAAGGCCGAATTTTGGAGACTCCAGTGTAGTTGGTACTGTTAAAAAAATAGATTGGTAGTGCTGAAGAACTAGTTCAATCCATGCTCCCAAATGTTTAATATTTATAATTTGCCTTATGGTCTTACGTCAATATTTATCTGGGCGTATCGATTGAATTGGTTCTAAGTAAAACCAAAACAAACCTAAAGTTTTGTAGTTTTGTGTTTAATTTGTTTCCATGTATTACTTTATTTTGTGTTTTATTTGTTTATTGGGTATTATATATTCTTATTTGAGACAGAAATTAGTTGAGTTAATATTACTGTTACGAACGCTGGGCCAGTCCGCCCCTGCCTGCTTCGATGATCCAGCCAACTGAACGTCGATGACGTACGCGCGCAGCGCCCGCGTCGAAAGATCGCGGCTTTTGCCCGATGGTTCGGGAATCGGCCCGGAAGCTACTAGATATCTCCGCATGGAGATATAACGCGGGGGTTTCGACGCGGGACAGTTTAGTTCCTATTTGAAAACCGGCGCGGCTTTCCGTACAACGCTCTAATATAAATTGTATAAAAATAAATTAGTGTAGTTAAAATAGTGTTAGTCCGTAGTTGTATTAATTAAATAAATAGTGTTAGTTTAAAAGTACGAGTTTAATTTTTCACACCTCACGAACCCTAAATAAATAAAAACGTTACATTACATTAAAAGAAGGAGAACTAGAACTGGTACCAGATGTGTGTTATAAATGAAACTTCATGTAATGAAAGTTATGCCTTTACTTTTTTTAATTTATATAAATGGCTAGTTGGAAATAATTCATACTTAAATATGATTGTGTCTTGTGTATAAATGTGATTGTGAATGCATATAAATCTGGTTGTGAATAAAGGAATCTTACATCTAAAACAATTTATTTTGGTATTTAATGGTTTCAATATCTCAAATATCCTCCTTTTTCATCACAGCATGTCTTTAAAATTTATTTTTAGACATTGTTTCTTGAGGAACGGTTTCAAATACAGTTTGTGGACTTTTTTAAGTGTTCCCTTATGGACGAAACGTATATATATTATATGACAAGAATAGCAAAATCATATTTAGTTAATGCTAGATAAGGATAAAAAACTTTATGTAACCAAGTATGATAATGCTATTCTTATATACATACGTTTTGTCCATAATGGGACTCTTAAGAGTCCGCAAACTGTATTTTATTTTTGAATATTTTTTGAATATAGCGCCATCCGCCATATTAGTTAAAATTAGTTTGAGACCAATTCAAGAGATGGCGCTTCACGGTTTCATTTAATTCTATTAGACAGTTCCATCTATCTCTTCTTTTATCTATGGTTGAATGTTGAACTGTCAAACCGTGTATGTATGTACTTACACTCGAACCCCTCTTATTTCTCCTTCGCTTAATTCACATCCTCTATTATTTCACCACGTTTCCCCCTATTAGGTCGCGAAACCGTCCCGGTTAAAGTCGCCGCCTGTAAAAGTTTTAGAACTACGTTTGGAAATTGGATTCTCGTATGAATATGTACAATTTTTATTGGAGAAAATGATTGTGTAATACATTTATTGATTTAAAATAGGTTAGGTGTCTTTTAAAAATATTTAGTCTTTAAAGTATTCATTCAAGTGGAAAATTGAACTTTGTAACGCACGACTGGGTATACTTACATTGTTTTTTTCGTTCAGTTGGCTCATTTTTCGTTATAACAAGTGCTGTGGTATATCTCTAAATATTTCTTTTTTGCAGTTAAAATACAAAAAAGTTGAGTTTATGATCGCGACTTAAGAGAAGCAAAATTTCGCGACTTAAGCGAGGTAATGCACGGATTTGGCGACTTAAGAGAGGGGTTCGAGTGTATTTGTTTTGCCGGCGTGAAAAATGTACGTAGGAGTAGGCGGACCAAATTTTTAGTAAATTTTTAGTAATGGAGCCAAAAATTGTAAGGGTTCTATAAATAAACATAAAGGATCCCATAATATAAAGGAATATCGCGTTTTTTATATATAATTCTGCTTCCTTTTTATTCAATAAACTAATGTTGCAAGGATTTCAAATAGCGCGCCGCACAGGAGCAAAGAGCTCGTGGTAATAGCGGGGATAGAAAAACGCCGAATTGCGGAGGGATTTTTCGCCAAATTGTGGAGGTAAACGAATTTTGGAGGGCCAAATTTTGGAGACTCCAGCTCCAGTGTATGTGTACGTACGTACGTCATCCGTTGCTCCAAGTGAGGTTATGTTTGGTCTTGTTTTTGTTTTTGGGCAGTGTTAAGAACAGTATTAGATACATATGTTTAAATAAATTATGGCAATGATTAAAAGAGTTTGATTGTGATATTATAATTGTTAAAATTGATCCATTATTGTATTCAATTCATCTAGTAATTCTAATGGTCGGTATTATATTACACATTTTTTTAAAATCGTTAATTACAGAGCAAACTGTAAAACAACCTGTAAAATATTCAAGTTCATAGAATGATCCAATATGCATGTTGTTTGAAGTGATTTTGGCTTTTCAGAGGATGCATTTTGTTATCTGTATCATAGAATAGGCATTTTCCAAAGCTCAAAGATAACTCATAGTGCATTATAATTGTATTCTTTTTTTTAGGATGCTAAACCCGCCCAAAAAAGGAGCAAACAGCATAAGCTCGAGAGATGTTTAGGCACTGACTCTTTACTTTTAAAAGGAGCTCTAATGTTACTTTCGTAAAATGAAGGAAGATGAATCTGACAGGTAAACTTTAAGCCAGTTTAAGGCAAATACGCCAGTAATAAAAAGCACAGTAGTAATAAAAGCACGGGCTTTTATAAAAATCTTTTTTTTTCTCTGTGTAAAGTCAAAAATATTTATAATATTCAAGAGAAAGTAATTTTTTTAAATTTTTTTATTCGAATAGAATTACAATTCAGTATTGTCTCCTTCATAACAACTTCCTTGGGAAAACACACAGCGCTGGAGACAGTTCTTCTATTCCTCATAGCAGTGCTGGAACATATACTGAAATAACCTTCAGCTGATCAGTTACAGCCGTTTGAATGTTTTCTATGGTCCCAAAATGACGTCTCAAACGCATGACCCCTTTTCGAAGTTTTTCAGGAACCTCTCTGTAAAAATGTTGATTTACTGTTTGGCCTGGAGGCACAAACTCTTTTTGGACAATTCCCTAGTTATCGAAAGGGTAAATCAGCATGCATTTGATCTTCGACTTGCTCATTCTTGCTTTTTTTGGGTCTTGGAGAGCTTGAAGTGTGTCATTCCATGCTTTTTCGCTTGGTTTCCAGGTCGTACAAAAACACCTAAGTCTCATCACCAGTAGTGACACGTTCCATAAAATGGGGATCATTTTCAATCGATTCCAAAAGTCAAAACACCTTTCTCTTCTGATGTCTTTTTTGTTCCTACGAAGGTTTTTTGGAACCGTTTTTGTGCAGATTTTTACCACCCCCAAATTGTTTGTCAAAACCTGATGAACAGAGGTTGGTGATTCAAATTTAACTTCCCGAACAGTCTTGTCGTCAACCGATGATCCCGTATCCTATCGACATTTTCATCGGTTCTTGAATGAGGTCTTCCGTTGTGTGGTTCATCGTCAATCGACTCTCTTCTGAGAATGCCTTAAACAACTGAAAAACCTGGGCTCTTGAAAAACATGTTGAAGTTTTACAAAAGTGTCTGTTGCGCTGTGTCCAAGTCTGAAGCAAAACCTGATAGCACACCGTTGCTCAAAATTAATGTCACTCATTTTTAAAATGCACTAAACAAAAAACGGTTTAAAAACACTCATAAAGGACAAACAAATGATTCTAACAAGTTCAGACTTGTACTGAAGGTGCATTACATGTTAACCTACTGCCCTTCCAAGTCCCGTCTCCGCAGTATTGCTAGATCGGGCGCTACGTTGCCCATACAGTCTCGTTATTTAATTTACATACATCATACAAGAACAACTACTTGAATGGTATATACAAGAACAAAAAGTATCTCCTAAAAATAAATTAATAAACTATATACAGGTTGCTTCATGGTGAGTGCCTATTAAAGTTTTTGTGAGAATTAAAAATGATATGAAGCTGAAAATTTGAATTTGGGGGTTTTCGGGAGATGCTCTACACATCTAAAATAATGGCGACTTACCTTAACGTTCTTTTAATTGTCATGTTATATGTTATACGGTTAAATACATAGATACCAGTACATATACATAAGAAAAAATAGCAGGTATAACAGAATGTTAAATAACAAATGGTATCTAAATATTTGCAAGTCATGTTATGACTGTCGTTGTGTTTCAATCATCTTAAAAGTACACTGGGTATGGATTGGAACCTTCAGCATAGAAACAATTTTGGTTTTGATCTTCTCCTAATGATGGTGCCAATAGGGCTGGCGAAACGCCAACATTTGGTTTACAAAAGAGTTTCAGTGTTAAGTGGAGAAGTGTTGTCCAGTGTGAATTTTAAAAGTATCATAAATTTATATCCACATTATTTAAATATTCTTGATATTCCACATTATTGCACATTATATGACTCGAGGATGACAAAAATAATATCACTACTTAATAAATAGTAACAGTAATATTAGCAAAATTACTTCCATGACTTGCTATTGAAAAATCAAACGATTTATTAGAAGTTATTAGCAAATTTTAGGAAAAAGCTAAGTTACTAAAAATCTAATAGGTATAGGGAATGCTAACACAAATCGATGCAGAATTTAATTCTACAGCAAAATGTAAAGTAAAATATGGGGAATTGTATTTTAAAAAATTAAGTTTGGATGGTTTGACGTTACGTTAAATGATAGTTTAAAGCTTTGGTGTTCTACTAATCACAATACCAATACCGATACTTTATTTTCTAAAATGCCGTCTGTAGATAGTTTCAAATGTTATGTCGCTAATTAACAAAATTTCAAAAAACTCGAAATAACTCAAAAATGGTAAAAGATAAGTATAGAGAAATCTACCTAAAAAAATGTATGGAATCGAAATATGCAATAAAAAAAGGCACCACCCCATTTATTTTGATTCAATGAAAATTAAGAAAACCAAAGGGGGGGGGTGTCAATTTTATATTACTAACCCTGTATATGTAATCAACGTTGGTGTTTAATTTAGCTGTCTATTTTTTTCAGGAATGGAAATAATATTCTTTCACCAATTGATTCTAGTATGGAAGTTTCTAGCGATATTGAACTAAAACCCTTTGTAGATAAATCTTACCTTGAAACAAACCATACGACCATAAAAAGTGATCCTTGTCAGGTAACAAAATATCAGTAATTCTACTAATTAATTCAATACAAATTCAATCAATTAATACAAATTCACTTAGGCTCGTTACTTTTAGTACTATAAATTACTAAAGAATTAATTAGAATAATTAAACGTTTGATTAGCATCCTGGAGTGGATACTGGAACCTTCGGTGTAGAAACAAAAAACTGGACGTTTTCCACGAAACACCAAACGAAGGTTAAAAAACGAAGATTAAAACCAAGTTCTAACCTACACACTTGCACTATTTATACTTTATTTGTCGCCATGGTTCACTGGACTATCTCAGGGAATTACTCGAATTAAATGGTTTAGAAGATAAAATTATTAAGGAATACATTTGGCTTAGTAGTATTTGTATGAATCAAAATTGTTTTCAGTATAATGGTGAATACTTTCAACAACATAAGGGAACGGCAATGGGTAACTCCTTGTCACCCTTCATTGAAAATCTTTTTTATGAGTAAATTTGAGACAGAAGCAAAAGATAAATTTGAGTATTTTCTTAGAATCTGGTTCAGATACGTGGACGATATCTTCACGGTATTTGATACAAAAGCAATTAGTTTAGACAATTTTGTTGCTAAATTAAATAACCGTTTCTCTACCATAAAATTTATATATGAAATGGAACACAATGAAAAACTACTATTTTTAGATGTATTAGTTATTAGAAATAGTGAAAATAAGTTAGAATTTGATATATGAAAGAAACCGCGATTCTTAGATATGTATATCCCCAACGATTCACACCACCCTTTTCAACATAAAATGGCAAGTTTTAATTTTCTAATTCACCGTTTGTTAAGTTTCCCCCACAGTAAAGAGAGGTTTGAACATTCGAAAAATTTAATTAAGGATATAGCTAAGAATAACGGTTACTCAGTCCATTTAATAGATACGTCAAATAAGTAAGCATAAATTTGAGAGAACACTGTACACTCTCACGACTTTTCGTAGAGATACCGACAATTCAAAATTTATTTTGTTATATGAACCTAAATTCACCCGCGGACTAGATAAAGTTTTTAAAAATATTAATATGAATTTGGTTTGTAATTCTAAAAATAACGAAATAGCCAGGAATATACGAAATAAGTTGTAACGACTGTGATTAAAAGTATATTGGGCAAACAAAAAGACATATTTTGATTTGATTTAACGAATACATGGCTCATTTGAAATATGGCAGAACGGAAAAATCTGGTGTTGCCCAACATGCTTTTGACAACAATCGTAGGATAGACACAAATAATTTAAAATTAATTAACAGTAGACAGTTGGATGCTTTTGAAACTCTAGAGATCATTAAGTGTAACAGTAGTATGAATAAAGACAACAAAGACAGATGTTTCGGTTCAGTGAACCATGGCAACAAATTAAGTATAAATAGTGCAAGTGTGTAGGTTATAATTTAGTTTTAATTTTCTCCTGAAGATGCCAACTTAGTTGACGAAACGCGCAGAAAGAAAAGTATAGTAATTCAGTGTTCCATGGAAAACGTCCAGTTATTTGTTTTTTGTTTGATTAGTAGTTTAACCATGTTTAACCATATTTCTTAGTCCTGATTAGATTAACCAGTGTTTAATTGTGTGCGTGCCCTTTACCAAATTTAACTGTACCTACCTAGAAATAGTGATTAAGGCTTGATTAACTTGGTTATTTACTATTTTACTATACAACGACTGTGGATTGCGAAAGTTTTTATATTAGTAGTACCTAATTAAATTTTTTAATTTGTTATAAATTTGTTTACATATAGACCCGGATTTTCAAAACTTGTTAGAGGATGATAACGAAGAAATTATGAGAATCTGCACCACAGTGGCGGCTGGTGGAATTTGAAATTACTGTATTTTTGTATGGAAGCATGAGACCATCATATTTTAGGTGGTGGTTATTAGACTTAAGTAGAAGGCTGTAACAGCAAAAAAAACTTAAAAGAAAGGGTATCCCCCATAAGCATGGTGAAATGCCCCCCTTTTTTTTATTTTCTTCGCATGATGAAAGTGTTTCTTAGGTCTAATTAAGAAAGGTAGACCGAATTTTAGGTCCAAAAAATTTTCCTCAGATAGGTATGGAAAAAACCCAGTTTTTTACGTTTAATTTTTTTTCTCGGGTTTTAACTGTCGAAAAAATCTGAAAAAAATTCATGAGTAAAGAAAATATGATTAATTTTATGTAAAAATTTTTTCAAGCTCATTCAAGGGCATTATGACCTCTAAAAAAATTATTCAAACTTTAAAAATCTCATATCTTTTAACCAAAAAAGCTTCAGGCTCAGATTTTTAATATGTTATATTTTTAACTGTTTTTTTACTACTTCAAATTTTTTCAGATTTTTTTGAGTAGTGGGTCATGCCCAAAAGTGCGAAAAACCAATTTTTTTGTCCGTGAAACGACTTAAAACGGCTTAAAATCATCATTTTATAGTGTCCTGATTTTTTTTCTTGCACTAAAAAGGACTCAAATGACTTCAAACAATTAAAAAATATAAAAAATTACTAGTTTCGATAAGTGGAATTTTTTTTTACTATTTTTAGTGAACATATTTTTTAATTGTTTGAAGTCATTTGAGTCCTTTAGTGCAGGAAAAAAATCAGGACACTATAAAATGATGATTTTAAGCCGTTTTAAGTTGTTTCACGGACAAAAAATTGATTTTTCGCACTTTTTTGGGCATGACCCACCACTCAAAAAATCTGAAAAAATTTGAGGTAGTAAAAAACAGTTAAAAATATAACATATTAAAAATCCGAGCCTGAAACTTTTTTTGGTTAATAGATATGGGATTTTTAAAGTTTGAATAATTTTTTTGAGGTCATAATGACCTTGATTGAGCTTGAAAAAATTTTCACATAAAATTAATCATATTTTCTGTACTCATGAATTTTTTCAGGTTTTTTCGACAGTTAAAAAACCGAGAAAAAAAAACGGGGTTTTTTCCATACCTAGCTGAGAGGAAAATTTTTTGGACCTAAAATTCTGTCTACCTTTCATAATTAACCCTAAGAAACACTTTCATCATGCGAAGAAAATTAAAAAAAAAAGGGGGCATTTCACCATGCTTATGGGGGATACCCTTTTGTCAAAAATTAAGCTGCTGTAAAAATTTCAAATAATGAGAATATTAGAAAACACTTGCCAAATATCTGTAATTTTTTTTCACAGTTATCAACTGAACATTTTTTACTCTTGTGCTTTTTGCAAATTTTTCAATTTGCTTAAAGATACAGCTATTGTAATATCCCAAAAACTAAATGTTGGGGTAAAATAACAGTCCAAATTACCATAACTTTTGCAGATGAAGTAAATGCTTTTACTCAAAAATATTCTGTATTTATTTGCTGATTATGAAAAAAATATATAAACATTTGGCAAATGCTTTGCAAGCCATTTCCAAGATTTTCTGGTGGGGCACAGGTTATTTGAAATTTGTACTGCAGCTTTTTTCTTAAGTCACGTAATCACACCCTAAAATATTATGTGGGTATAATGGCCTGTTATCAAAATATGAGAACTTCAAATTCCACCAGCCATCACTATTACACTAGTGTGAGACCTGAGTGCACGTTGGGATTCAGCGTTTTGCAGGACGGGGCATGCAGCGTTCTTTGTAAACACGTACTAACGTGTGCAAGTGTCCTGAGTAGAGGCAAGTTATAACGGTGGGGGGAGCGTTCCTTTTTGCGTTTGGCAGAGCCGTCTGGCTGTAGTTCAAATCAGTTTATGTTGAAGAGCGTTTTGAGTTGCGTACAACATGTCTTTTGAAGACACAATCATGGAAATCCAATCCAAGCCGGACGTTTGAAAGTCGGGCCATCCTCTTTTCAAAAACAGATTGGTGAAAACAAAAGTGTGGAAAGAAATAGCAACGACACTGGGAATAGAAGGTAAGAAGTTCATTTATTAACATTACATGTTATATTGCATATTAAATAATCATAATGTTAGTTATTATTATTAGTTATAATATTATAGTCTATGTGTTCCCAAAAGTAGTCAGAAAATTGATTTCGTATATTCCTCGCAGCCAAAGAGGACCTGCTGTTTCTTCGGTTCAAACGATGTGGTGTTTCCGTTGATGTAATTGCGTTACTAATAGTAGAATCACTGTTAAGATTTCCTTCAATATCGCGAATGATATTGTGGTGAATACATGTGGCTTTTATTATTAGGCAAGAAAGTTCCATATTTTTTTCAATTGGTTTACTTAAAATACGCCACTTTGCATACAAAATGCCAAAAGCACATTCAACACATTTTCTTGCACGTGAAAGACATTTATTAAAACATTTGCTTTTTTGAATCCAAGTTTCATGATGCAAAAAGGACGCATTATGTTAATTTTTAAGGGATAGGCTTTATCAGCTACTAAAACATACGGTAAACTTATTGTTGTCCCCGGTATATTTTCAGGTGCCGGTATATTTAGGTTTTCATTCTCCATTAGTATATTAAAAATTGAGTAATAAAAAGTTCCACCATCACTCTGTTTACCTTTTCCTCCAACTTCTATGGCAATAAATTTTTTATTAGCACCTGCTACAGCTTGGAGTATGATTGAGAAACATTGTTTATAATAATTATAAAAATTGGAGCCTGAATTAGCTGGACATTTTATTCTGCAGTGCTTTCTATTCTGCAGTGCTTTCCGTCGATTGAGCCCATGCAGTTTGGAAATTGCCATACTAAATAATAGTCATTGGCAATCTTTTTGAAGTCTGCTTGAGTTGGATGTGGCATATGAATACTAACCAATTCCCGCCACAATATCGAACAAGTTGCATATATAATGTCCGCCACTGTCGTTTTCCCCATACGAAAACTGAAAGGCAGTGCCCAAAAAGAGATTCCTGTGGCGAGGTATCTAAACAGAAAAATTAAGATGTGTTGGTATTGAGCAAGATCACCTCAAGTGGACCCCCTATTTCCCACTTGATCATGTAATTAAACTACAACTATTTTATTGTGAAGTATTCACTACCAATAATTAGACTGGAACAGTTTTTCAAAATTTTCATTTTAACGACAATTTTTTTATCACGAATATTTCGAGGACTTAATTAAAAAATAGATTCCGGACCAACCGACAGAGATAAATGAATGAAATTTTCAGGATTTATGGTTAAATATCTATATTTTGTTAAAATACTCAAAACTAATAATTATTTATTTATTATCATATTGTTAATTAATTTTTAAATAAACAAATGAAAATTTGAATGACTTCTCCTTCAAACTTTGAATTTTTTTTTCATCGTTTACATGCATTATACATTTAAGTTTGATATCCTAAAAGAAAATTTCACTGCTCGCTATTAATTTAAACAATACCTGGACTTCACTTTAACTGCGGCCCGTCGTAATTAACAATAACAATTATAAATATTGGTATCAACGAATTTTATTTTTTTTAAACATAATATAATGAACAAATAGATAAAATAATTTCTTATTCTTAAACTAAGACAGAGAGAACTAACGAATAATTAAATATAAATTTTACAGCAAAGCGTTATTTTATTTACTTACTTCTTAAAAACCTTGTTAGTGATAACTTTTTCATCTTGTGAAACAAGCTTACACTGCAGTGATACAGAGAAATGAAACATGAAAATTTTGTAGGGATTTCCGAAAAAATGAGTCACGACGCAAGTTCGGTTGATCTCTTTAATTTTGAATTAATTGAATTCTTGAAAAATAAATTTGGTGCCAATAACATTAAAAAAATATCATATTTTTCGGACGGAGCGGCTTCACAATATAAAAATAAATATAATTTTGACAACCTTTCACAAGAACGATTTTGCTGTTGAAGCGGAATGGAACTTCTTCGCCACGTCCCATGGCAAAGGAGCGTGTGATGGCTTAGGAGGAAGTGTAAAAAGACAGGATTATCTTGCTAGCCTTCAACGTGACAACGATACGCATATAACGACAGCACTTTCGTTATTCGAGTGGGCCAAAAAGTTCTTTTAAAAAAATTATTTTGGTTTCTGTTCTCAAGAAGATCATGACTCTCATGAACAAAAGTACAGGCAATGTTTTGAAAAATCTGTTACAATAAAAAATACTCGCCAGTTTCACTATTACAAACCTTTAGATGGTGTATCACTGCAGTATAAGCTTGTTTCACAAGATGAAAAAGTTATCACTAACAGTTTTTAAAAAGTAAATAAGATAACGCGTTGCTGTAAAATTTATATTTAATTATTTGTTAGTTCTCTCTGTCTTAGTTTAAGAATAATAAATTATTTTATCCATTTGTTCACTATACTATGTTTAAAAAAATAAAATTCCTTGAATAACATTATTTATAATTGTTATTGTTAATTACAAATGACCGAAGTTAAAGTGAAGTCCAGGACTCCCGACAGCGCGCTCTACCGGCAGAGCTCGCCGCGCGGTGATAAATAAATTTATATTGTTTAAATTAATAGCGAGCAGTGAAATTTTCTTTTAGGATACCAAACTTAAATGTATAATGCATGTAACCGATGAAAAGAAATTTCAATGTTTGAGGGAGAAGTCATTGAAATTTTCATTTGTTTATTTAAAAGTTAATCAACATTATGATAATAAATAAATAATTATTAATTTAGAGTATTTTAATAGAATATAGATATTTAACAATAAATCCTGAAAATTTCATTCATTTATCTCTGTCGGTTGGTTCGGAATCTATTTTTTAATTAAAAGTCCTCGAAATTTTCATTATAAAAAAAATTGTTGTTAAAATGAAAATTTTGAAAAACTGTTCCAGAGCCTAATTATTGGTAGTGAATACTTCACAATAGTATAGTTGTACTTGAATTTCATGATCAAGTGGGAAATAGGGGTCCACTTGAGGTGATCTCTATTGTTTTTTTTTCTATTCAGTGTATTCTATCTTGCGATAAGTGCGGTTTTGCAATAATCAACATTATTTGACGTACATAATTCGCGTACACAGGGAGTCCATATCCAGGGATATGGAATATTGTCATTTGTGTTCAAATCTAAATTTGTAAATTCAACTACATACCTATGAACACATAATTAAAGTGTTAAGAGCATAACCTTTTTTGTAAAACTGGTTAAGAATAAAATATTTAAGTTGTGCATTATATTTTTTGCAGAAAAAAAGGCATTATAAAAACGATGGAAACACTTGAAAGACCAGTTTCGAAAGGAGTTAAAGAAGAAGCCGATATTTAGATCTGGAGTTGAATCAGATGATTGGCAGTCATGCTGGCAGTATTTCGATTTGATGATATTTATGAAGGATGAGGTAATGCCAGCAAAAACTAGTGGTAATCTCAATTTGACTGAAGAGAGTATTGTGGAAAATAAGGAGACGTCTGTTCATAAGAATTATCACTACAACATCCCAAATCGGAAACGGCGGAATTTTGTACGCCTTCACCAACGCCATCTTCAATCTCTCAATCAACATCATCCATAAATAACACTAAAAAACGGGTAAATATAAGAGAGGATATGTTGGAAATAGGAAAAAAAAACCATGGAAAAACGTTTGGCAGAGTTCTTGCTCCTCGAAAGTATTTTACCGTCAATGAAGAAGTTGAACGACTTCCAAAAGTTACGATTTCGTGGAAAAATAAACGAGTCGTTGCTGGAAGCGATGACACAAAATTAAAATTTATTCCATGGAAACACACCTCAGAATCAAGTTACTCCAACTGATGGCTACTACACAACTCAAAACTCATGTAGCCCATTGGACTACACATAAATTAATTAATTTTAACTTCACGTAAAATTACTAATAGTTATTATACCAATGATACTTATGTAAATAAATAATAACTAATTAACACAAAATTAATAAGAATTTTATTTTCACTTACCTTAAAGTAACTATTAATTTTTCTGCAGGGGTTATAGAATCTGCTACGTGGAAATTGGTAGCCGTAACTTTTAATTGAAGTTCAATTTTGTCTGATATTTAATTATTAAAAGTTGACACTGACATTCTAGTGTATTCGCGAAATTTGACGTCGCTCTGCATTAAACTGCTACACAATGTTGAAAATTATCTCAAATCTTTTCTTTGTTTCACAATAACGCTGGATTTATAAACTCTGCGTTGGCGTTCGCGTCGGCGTTGCCGTTGGCGTTCGTAGTAAGAAATATCTTCGATTTATAAACATTGCGTTGGCGTTCGCGTTCCGTTGTGATTTGACACTTTTATAACCTAAAAATCAAAATAAAAATATTGCGAATGGGTAACCACAACACAACACAATACAACAATTAAAACAAATTCGTAAAATAACTCAAAAATCAATGTAGAAACATTGAACACAACGTCGAAGCGTCCTTACCACCAATTTCACGATGTAAACAAACCACACGTGATTATTTTACTGCAATGCTATTCGTTGTGACGTCAGTGCTACGAATTTGCTACGAACGGCGAACGGCAAAAGTTCGACTTGAATCAAGTTGAACGGAACGTCAACACCAACGGCAGCGCCGACGGTGTTTATAAATCACATCATTGTAACTATTGTTTTTAACTTTCGACGCGAACGCCAACGCCAACGCGAACGCAGAGTTTATAAATCCAGCGTAAAACTTGGACCGTCCTTACTGCACAAATCAAATTTTAAAAATGATTTTTTTCTAAGTACATATCTACAAAATCATATGAGGCCATAATCACACTTCAAATATCTATACCTATATATGCCTGTTTCACTAGAATGCTGTTCGCTGACTAAGGACAGGTAATGAACGCCTATCTGAACAGTGCGTTCAACGCTGCACGCTCCGCACAATGCTATTTTACTCAGGCCTCAGCCTTAGGGAACATCCTGCTCACATTGAGGAATGGAAAGATAATTTTTTTATCATCTCAGGTCTCAGAAAATGTTGTCAGAACAATATTAAAAGATAAAGAAATAAAAATTCGTCATTTCTGTTTTTCATTTTTCCGTATAACAAAACAGCTTATAGATATTTATCTTTAAATATCGTATAGAAAATGACACGTGATTTTTCGTCTAGTTCCGTTTCTAGTGTGAGGAGTTTTTTCGATTTGTCTCGAATAATTCGTAAATTCGAATATTCGCACACGCTTAATTTTTTTGTAAAAGTACACACATTCTGTTAACTGCTGGTTACCTTCTATGATTAAAGAAATCAATGATTACTTAACCATATAAATAACCAGATGCAAAAAGTACATCTCAATTGATATAACAAAGTATTACATTCATTAAAATTTATATTGTTAAGTCTTTTACAGTGTTTGGACTATTTGGGTTTTCAGAGGATGCATGCATAATATAAAAATATATCATAAGAAGTGCTAGTTACTATTAATGGTTTCATTCTTTTCCTTAGGATGTTAAACATGCACAAAATCAACAAGAATGGATGATGAAATACCATGAGGTCGAGGGATGTTTGGGCATTAAGTCTGAAGAACTTGATATTAAAAAGGAGGAAGAAGAGTACAGCACGTAAGAATAATATACTGGTTTTACATACAGCATAAGCCATTTCAAATCACTAGTGTTAAGGTCTATTTTGCAATTTTTTTGAGCGAAAATTTGAGAAGTCGTATTAAAGATTTTCTTATGTTAAAACTAAGGATGCCACTATTCAGGATCCATTAAAATGGGACTGTACTAAATTTCATCCTCCTATTGCATATAAAGAATTTTAATCAAACATCTTAAAAATCAGTTTACACTCGTAAATGCCTTATGTACATCAAGTAACTCAACATAGACGAAATAGACGAATACAAGCATCTAATAAACAAATTATTTTATTGAGAAAAGTATTTAAACAACAGAGTGTAAAGTATTCTAATGGCTAAATTATATTTTTCTGGCTTCCAATAATCCTCCATTTAACTGAATGCATTATGTTATTACTGCACTTGCCATAAAAGTAAGTTCATCGCTAAATAAAATTTCCTAGGTTAATACTTACAATTGAAATCTCCTAGAGACGCAAACAAAATTCCATTATTTTCTCTCCATCTCTTGGTCTCAGAGGGTGTAAATTATTCTAGAATAAGTTTTTCAACATTTTTGTTTATCAAGTTAGCCTGGAAACTTGATAAACAATTGAACTGCCCCATTCAATACTAAATAATAAGCAATAAATTTATAACTAAACTAATAACTAAATAATAACTATTAAATGTGTGTACTCAGTGCTGCATTCTAATTGTTATGTAATTTATTTAGTTTGTTGTGTCCTGTAATTATGAAAAAGCTTTACGCTGGATTTATAAACTCTTCGTCGGCGCTGGCGTTTTCTTTTGTTTCATAAATCAAGGTTATGTTAACCTAATCTATTTTGTTTGTGTGTTTCATTTTGTAAACATGGATTTGACAAACAATAATATCAAATTGATGGGATTGTTGTCTGTTACATTATGTTTATACATAAAATCTTGCGCCACAATTATGTTAAAACGTGGAAACTGTCTAAAATCATATGCTTAATGTCATTTAATAAAACGGCATATAACGTGACTACATTCATGCGTTGTGATTGGTCGCGGTGTGCGTGCTATACGAGTTTGCTACGAGCGCCCAACGCCGAAACATAAAATTAACTTATCTCGAACGCCAGCGCTGGACTTTGAACTATTTTGACTTGATCAGACGATAACATTCGTTTTTTTCTGTCTAACTTGATAACTTAAACTAAAAGGTAAGAGGATGTCTTGTACGAAATATCAAACTGTTCTGTTGATTCATTAGTATTTAGCTATTCCTTCAAGTGCCTGGAATTTTCTAGACAAGTCTGGAGAGTGGTGGGGTACAGGTTGTATAAAGCGTGCACTTATGTATGTTAATATTAAATCTCAGAGCAGAACTGTAACGTGCAAAATAATGTGAAATGAGCAAAACTTCTTCAAGTGAGATTTGGTATGCTTTATTATTTGAGGTTGGTTTAAGCCATAATATAACCGAAGTACGTCAAAATCTAGTGGTCGCGTATGGCGAGAATGCCCCTAGTTTAGCAACATGCAAAATATGGTTCGCGGACTTCCGATCTGGCGACTACAGCATCGACGATAAACTACGATCTGGCCACTTGAACTTTCTGACCATACGCCTTGAACTTGAATATTGAGCACTTGTGTACAATTGTCGAAGCAAACCCGTATGAAACCACACGAGAGCTCGGCTGTAGCCAGGTCACGGTCGTATGCGACTCGAAACGCTAGACAAAGTCCAAAATTTGTGCAAGTGGATATGTTTATTAAGCGAAGACGATTGCCAGCATTAGAGTACAATTTCCACACAACTTCTCTCCTGCAGTCGTCGTTTTGACTAGTTGAACAATCTTGTTACCGTGGATGGAAAGTGTGTGCTTTATGTAAATCAGAACCTTAAGCACCAGTGGGTAGACGCAAGCATGTGTCTAGCCGAGAACAGTGATGTCAGTTTAGTGGGGCCTTCGCGGCGTGTATCACTGGAAACTCTTGGAGGACAATACTACCAACTCCGTCGCTGTCTATTGTACTCAACTCCACAATTTGGTCGCCCAACTTACGGTATTACAATAGAAGGTACGATATCTAGGCGGTTGAAATACGTACCGCTTTGCGCAATGACGTCTCCTTGTGCCCACGATCCCAATATTTGCCATAAGAAGTCGTATTATTTTCCTTTATATGTTTGCTATTTTTCATTAAACTTATTATTTATGTAGATATGTTACATATGTGGAGATAATTTTTGATAAATATCAGCCGGGGAATTGGAAACAATGAAATAATTTATTGTAAGTGTTTTAGAAAGTGTTTTGTTCATGAAAGGATGTTTACCCGCGAAAACGAAATTTGAGGGTTTAATTTTCTTGAATGGATGAAACAACTATGTAAAACAAATGTAATACAAAGTTTTATCCACAATCAGAGCAAGTATCATCTGAATTTAATTTATAAAAAAAATATACACTCAACATCCACATTTCCGAACTTTTACGTTCCGCAGACTTCCACATTTCCGAACTCTCGTCACCTCGGGATTACCGAACTGCTGGCGCATGCGCAAAGGGTTTTTTCTGGCGCATTCTAGTACTTTTCTTTGTTTTTCCAGGTTTTTATGCAAATTTAATACATACATACATATGTACATGTTAATAAAAGAACGTTTTTCTAAACAAAAAAAATGTCAGGTGCAAAGGAGAGTTATGCAGGTAATTATTTTTGTAATTCAAGGTAAAGGTTTGTTTTATTGAACATTTTGTTGACGTAACCTATAATAATTTCAAACTGAAATGAAAAATTTTTAAGAAGAAAGAAATATGTATTTTTAAGAAAACCGTGATACAAAGCAAACATTATTGTACTATTTATTTGCAGAGAAAAGAGCCTGCTAAGAGGCTAACCTTGGAGCAACAGCTGGATTTGATAAATCACACATAAAATGGTGTTAAAAATGTTGATCTATGTAAGATGTACAATATTTGTAAATCGTCAGTGGCAGAAATTCTTGGAAAAAAGAAATTTACTTTGAAAAAACTGAAAAAAAGACGAAAATTGAGTGGACGGATTGACACAATAAAGTGCACCGGTACTTATGATACGCCATTTGAAAGAAGTGTTTTTCACTGGTTTGTACAAAGAAGAACTCTTGTCTCAGGTGTGCTGCTGAGGGAGGGCGATTTCCTCTTTTGCTGAATTCTGTGACAATCGAAATGTTTGATAACAATCACATTATTCTGTTTACATTTTTTTTCCATTTCAAATTTCGCGGTTTTTTGTCGTCAACCAATCAGCGACAAGTTCGGTTATGTGGAAGTACAAGTTCGGAAATATCGTGAGAAAAAGTTCGGAAATATCGTGAGAAAAAAGTTCGGAAATATCGTGAGTTCGGAAATTTGGAGTTCGGATATGTGGATGTTGAGTGTATCTCAATGTCACGTCGAGTGGCATTTTAAAAAGTCGTGTCAACTTGGTAGGCGCTCTGTTGGTTTCTATACTTTGTTACTTTAATTCACTAGTGGTTGCCACTTTACACAGTTCAACGAAAATAAAATACAGCTACTTTATAAAATGATTGTGGCTAAAAAACAATATTTGCGTTGCTGTTTTTAGAAACAGATATGATCCAGGCAACTTGATATGATTACGGATTTTAATAAATAATAATACATGGATTTTTTTTGTTTCTATCACTTTTTTATATATTTATTCAACACTTTTACAGTAGAGCGATTTAAAGAAACATTCTTTTTTAAATAAGTAATAAATTACTGATTCGAATAGATGTTTTCAATATAGCTACCATCTAAAATAATTGTTGGTCAACAGTGTCAACACTTTAACTAATGTTAAATATAGATATTCTAATTATTTTATTACGTATTTAATTTGAAATATGCACTTATGTTTAGCCAGTAGCAAACAGTTTTTCTTATTCTAAAGAGATATGTCTTAGGTAAAGCAGGAGTTGTTAAAAAAATATTACCTATAAAGTAATAATAAAAAATAACCGTGTTTATTGAGATAATACAATTAATGTTAATAGGTAAATACAATAAGATCCTTAGTTAATCTTATATATAAAAATCTCGTGTCACAGTGTCTGTGGTCGCATTCCTCCGAAATGGCTCGACCGATTTTTTATGAAATTTTTCTATGTATATTTGGTAGGTATGAGAATAGATCGTAAAGTATATTTCATATCTCTAGGTGATTAGGGTGCCCTTTCCAGAATATTTTTTTCTATTTTTTTTCAAGCATCAAAAATACCTATAATAAAATAATAAATAATACCTATAAACCCAAATTTTCAATTTGACAGAACAACGTTTGCCGGTTCAGCTAGTAATTTATAATAATATAATAGTTAATAATTATATAACTTACAATAAGATCCTTAGGTAACAAAGATAGTTTTAGGTCCTAAATAGTAGGATAGGATATATAAAATTATCTTTACAACTAAAATGGATATGTTCGGAAATTGTTTTATACAGTTGAATAGTTTTTAGTGGCTATCCTGTATATAATTATTATAACATAATAAAAACACAGACAAGGAAGTTTACTCAATTAAACCCTTTTAAAATTCGTTCCACAGTTTTCTTGTCCTGCCATTTTTTCTGCCGTTGTACTCGATCAGACTTGCTCGGATTTTTTTCTCTATTAGGAAGGTTTTTTATGGTTCTTCGTCAACAAAGTGATTTGAACAAATTCTGGAATTATTAACATTGAATGTATCTTCGCGTTTACACAGATGCCTCCACTTTGCTTTCAATTCCTCGTCTTTGGGAATGCCAAAAAACTTGAAATTGTTTTTAGAACTATTGTTCGTATTATAACCGTATACAGCACACCTCATTTTAACAAATTTTTGCTGTCAAAAATATAAAAACTAGCACAAACTTATCAAAAGTTGCCTTCAGAACACACTCCTCGGCTGACCGGGCTGACAAAAGTGAGCACAAGCTGACGTCACAGTCATGGCGCCCGGCTGCGCGATATCTTACCTTCTATTTGCATACCGTGCGCCCAACTTGATGTTCTGCGGTCGCGGCTGTACAAAACAGACACGCCTTGAACTCTTGCAGTTAGGTTTTGAAGTTCTGCATCATCCACCTGACCTGACGTCCCACTTCGCGGCGTTTCTCACTGGGAACCCTTGACGGACAATACCACCATGACCGCCTCTGTCTATTGTTTTCAACTTCGCAATTTGGCTGCTCAACTCGATCTTCTGCGGCAATGGCACTGGATAAAGTTATACTACTGCACAATAATGCGCATTCCTGTGTAACAAAACAGACACGACTTGAACTCTTGCAGTTCGCTTCTGAAGTTTCTGCCCCATCCACCGTATTCATCAGACCTTTCCCTCACTAACTATCGTTTGTTCTGTGCCCTCAGCACACATTTAATTAATAAATCATTTGACGATCGTCACCATCTACAAATAGTCATACACAACATTTTCTCTTCATAACGGTGTGGATTCTGGGGATGTGGTATCCACAGTCGACTCATTGTCGACAAATTGTAGAGTTGGATGATGCATACATTCTAAATTAAATTCTTTCATTTTATAAAATAAATATTCATGTTCAAACATATCAGAAAGGCTCAATACTTTTGAATCAACCAGATAGATTAGGCAATCAAATTCGACATACCATTTATTTTATTTAACTAATAACCAGAGTTGTGCCAGTCGAGGTTGTTCATTGAGACCCCTTCTTTTTCGAATTTTTTAGCGTCGTTATACGTGACCTCAAACATCAAATATACAGATTAGAAGTTGTAAAAATTGATACCTGCCTTAAACCACTTAAAGTGTATTTAATAATTCCTCAAAATTTCATCACATCAGAAAAAACTAGTTTGTTTTTTTTTACAAGCAATATAGCTCAAAATAATAGGTTTCTTGTACTTTTAGGGTGAATTTTGGAAATACAATTATAAATTGTCGTATTATAACTAAACCATTTTTTTCATAAGAGCTCAAAATCGTGTTTAGGTTCAAACCTGGTCTTACGAAAAGGGTTTAAACCCTCAAACTAAAAAAGATCTGGCCTTTTCCCAACCCTGCTAGTACGTATTGTAGTAAGAAGCATATTGATTAGCGGTATAATTTTTTTAGAAATAGAAATAACAGTTTCACTAATTCATTCCAGTGTGATACCATCTGAAGACACTGAAATGAAATTCTTTGTGGATAAATGTTACAGTCCGGAGGCAAGCCATATATCCATCGAAAGTGACCCTCTTCAGGTAATAAACTACCCTTGTAATACCACGAAATAAATTTATATGTATTATTTCTTCAGAATGCTTCTGAAATAGAAATGGAATATTCCAAGGGTAATAAGGTAACTGAAGATGTAGTAACACATTATCATTGCAAGCATTGTCCCTATGTGACGAAATGGATGATAAAGGGTCTAGCGGGATAAGTAGAGTAAAACTACCCCCACCGCTTTTTGGAGACATAATATTACTGAAGGGTGCCCTATGACCTATAGAAAACCATTCACAAAGTTCAACCATTTAAATCACATAATAAACCTGTTTTACCATTGTGAATGTGTTTTTTTTATTTTATTTTTTTGTGTATGGGAGGAAGGCCATGCCAAGGCACTGCCAAGGGCGTAGTCAGTATTTTTCTTTGGGGGGGGGGGAGGGAGCCAATGCAGATTAAACAAAAAAGCAAAAAAAAGTTAATTGGAGGCAACGGCAAGCGCAAATCCCCCGACTATTTTGGTTTTTACTTGACCATTTGGGGGGGGGGGGGGGGGGCGATCACCCTCATCCCCCCCCCCCGGCTACGCCATTGGGAGCTGCTCACTGAGGCCTCTAGGACTGTTGTAAACCACCCCACTTTTGTAGGTCAAAGGGTATCGTATATTGATGTAAATAATCGGATTAATTTGATATTCGAATGATATAGATACAGTTTAAAATAATATTCGTATTAATAATCCGAATCCGTATTAATAGTGCTGACGGGTTTCACCATAGAGAACCTATGCATACCACCTGACATTAAAGGAAATTAATGCTCTATACGACAACCGCCGACAAGTGACGGCTGAACGCTGAGTATATATTAATTTCTAATATGTATTTCTTCAGTTCATGTCGATTAGTCCGAATCTGAATCAAGCGATGGTTTCGAATATGATGTAAAATAAAAAATTGTATTATGTTTTCGAGTGTCAAGCATCGACAGTCAACGATGAACAGTCACAAATAACAGAGTTAATCCGTATCCATAATAAAACAAAATAATTGGTCAATACGCATTAATTTAATATTCGAATTTGATGGTTGTTTTAATATGTATTCTCACATCACTGGTTTTGTACATTTCCGCCCCTCTAACGAAGGATAGAACGCTGTTTAATGAGGTCCTGTAAATTTCCCTAGGTTCCAAATATCTGGAGTCTAGGTAAGTAGCTCTCACACTAGCTAAAGTCTCACAGAGACAAATGTGGTGGGGAGTTTCCTCATCTTCTCCACACATCCTACAAGTAACATTAGGTGTGACGCTGATGGTTTGCAAATGTCTACTCATGGGACAGTGTCCTGTGAACAGTCCTACGAGAATACTAAGATCTAAGTCTTAGCAATTTAATGCTGAGTTTTGAATCATGACCTTAAAGAAGAGTGATCATGACCTGACTGACAGAAACCCCTATGCCTTCGCCACTCTTGTTGGTGGCACGCTGTTGTCCACTCTTTGAGAGTGGTTTTACATATAGCGGTTCTTGGGAATGGGAAGAGCCGGCTTCGGCCCAAGAAAACCCGTCTTCGAGTCTTCCTTTGCCAGTTCATCAGCCCTCTAATTGCCCGTGTTGCCGCTATGACCAAGAGCGGCATACTACAAAGTTTTGGTTACTTGGTTTTTAGATTTTTTTCCATGTCTGCACTTTAATCTGAGATGGCAAACATTTTGAGCAGGGACCATGTTGAGAGATATATCTTTCAATCAATTCTAATTAAAATAAAAATTCAAAATAAAATTTTCAAATCGCAATCGGTATAAAGCGATCGAATTTTTTTCTGTAAAAAGGCAGACTAAAACATTACGAAAAAAAAATTGAATTTTTATTTTGGATACCTCATAAAAAAATATATACAGGGTGATTGATTGAAATCGTTCATTAAACATATGAGGTCTCCTAGGAATTATCGATTTTTTAAAATTTGGACTTTGGCTAATAGGCCTATGAGGAATTTGATGAAAATATTTTCAAGATTGCTGTACTTTTGATCATACAGGAAGTTGGTATCAACTTCCTTATTTCAAAGGATTACGAAATATTAAAAAACTTATGGAATTAAACCAAAACTTAAAGGAATTTAAAACTGATGGAACATTTCTACATTGCTTACCGTGTAATAAGCAATATGCTTTTAAAGACATATGGGAAGTAAAGAGACATATTAATTCGAAGAAACATCAGGACCGGTAGCGGATGGTGAAATTTTAAATTCTTGTTAAACCCACATTATACTGATCTGTTCCTATGCCTCATTATGAAAATACGAGAATATCAAATTCTACCAGCCACAACTGATCAAGACAATATACGTGGTGAAATGATAACTGATGTACAAAGTACGTTAATGACTTTAGTAGAATTTACTAGATCCTAAAGGTGTCACAGTTAAAAAAAACTGGAAGTGTGTTAAATTGTAGTTCTCAAACATTTTGTAATTTTAACATGAATGGGTAAAAATATGTAACGTCGCATAATTATTTCGAATACCTAATGAAATGTGTACCATTTACATGCAATTTGACTGTAGATGCTGAGCGATTGTTTTCATTATGTCGATTTTGTTACAAAAGGGTGAAGGTGACAAAGTTGTGAATCGGATTAAGTCCACAGACAAATTTATTACTTCATGTATAATATATTGGCATATATGTGTATTACACTGATTGCTACGTACTCTACCATTGGTAGTACGTCTACCACAAGTACACACATTAATAAATTTGAATGTAATTATTGCTTATTTAAAGTATTTAAATTAATCTGAAAATCAGATGTCTTTTGGTGATGTCAACACCGATAAACCCAGTAGCTCAATTTCTTAAATTTTTTACTGCTTTCAGTTCAGTCCTGACTTACCGCGAATTTATTGCACCCTAATATGTATGCATGTTTCAAGCAGATATACATTATATAGATTAAGTTTTCACCATGGCAAAAAATATTGTGACATTTGTGAAGTGTCATTGTGACAACTGACAGTTATTATATAGTTTTATAGCACAAATTTTATAGTGTACATATTGAGTCTATTTAGTTTATACACTACCTGTTGGTAAAAAATTGTATGGAATGACAGATTAACTTCTAGAAGTCAGATGAATATTCTAGAATATGTAAAAACTATAAATAGTGGTGTTGCTGCTAAGATAGAGCTAGTTGTGATTCGAATGTAATACAGTCGGGAGTTGAGGTCGAAGAGTTGTAAAGTATTCTTCTTCACATAAACGTGTTTTAAATGAAGTAGCGAATTATTTAAAGAGAAATACGTAAAAGTATATTTTAATTTTTTTCTCATGACGCTCCCAAAATAAAAATTTGATTATTTTTTCCTAAATATATTATTGATAGGTCTTTTTACAGAAAAAATATCGTTCTCGCGTTCGATTGAAAATTTAATTTTGAATTATTTCGTAACTTTTTAAAATTTGAATTTCCCGCCACAAATTTTTCAACATGTACCCACTGATTTATATAATAACTGAATAGGCAGTAGAATTATAGCATCATCCCTGGAAAATGTTAGATAGAAGATAAAACTTTCTCTAAAAAATCTAAGCCTCTGTATTTATATATTAAATAAATCTTTATATTTAAGTCTTTATTTTATATTTATAATGTAAATATTGTTTATAATATTATTTATTTATTTTTCTACGACTATTTGAAAATAGTTCTTAAGCTAGACTAGTATGTAGTAGAAATTTTGAAGCAATGTTTATTATCTTTTACAAGAAACTTTAAAATAATAATATTTTAACTTCACTTGCTCGCATCCAAATACGCGCCGATATGCGATCATGCGCATAGCGCAAAAAATCGGTCTGCTGCGGTTGGGTCTCCTTATTGTCTTACAAAATGGTGGGCCTTCAAAAATTTCCCCTCACTCACGTCCTACTATCTATCCAGCTAGTATACAGATCAATGCATGTACCTCTCAATATGGTCTCTGCTCTGAACTTTTTACGGTCTCAGATTAATACGTAGACAGGGAAAAAAATAATCTAAAAACTACATGATTGTAAAACAGGCTCAATATGTAACTTAAATATTTGAAACTTTTTTGAAATGGTTTTTTTATCATAGAACACCCTTCAATCATATTATGTCCCCAAAAGCCGTGGGAGCAGTTTTACCATAAATATCCCTCTAGACTCTTTGTCCAAAGATGTACTGATTCACCAGGAATCTCTCGAAATAAGGACTTTTTTACTGCGCGTTTTGTTCCTACAAGGCGAAACAGAAAAGCAATTTAACCAGACACATGTCGATTCATCAGGACGATTCAGAGGCAACAATTTATCAATGTGCACTTTGTCCATATAAGACGAAGTGGAAGGGATATTTGCCTATACATATGCGGGTTCACAGAGACGCTTCGAAGGTAACAACTTATCAATGCAAACATTGTCCATATGTGACGAAATGGAAAGCATATATGCCCATACATATGTTAATTCACAAAGATGGTTCCGAGGTAACAACTTATGATTGCAGTCTTTGTTCCTATAAAGCGAAACGGAAAAGCAATTTAACCAGACATATGTTGATTCATCGGGAGGCTTCTGAGGTAAAAACCGGTTGATGCGCTTTTTGTCCCTATAAGGCGAAACAAACGATATTTGACCATATACATATTGACTCAGGATGTGCCTAATGCACAGAAAAAAAATGTGGGTAGTTTTCTGTATTTGGTTAGAGCTGTTTTTAAATAATAAATATAATAATAATAATGAATTCTGATAATGTGTTTCACGGAGACGATCAACGATCCACATGTCTTACCTGAATTCCTGAAGACAGGCAACATGTACATGCCTTTCAAAAAACCTGGTGACGCTGCACGACCGAAGAACTATAGACTCATCACGTGTCTGTCCACAATATATAAGTTATTCACATCCATCATATATGAAAAAAATTATCGTCACTGCTTGGAAAATATCTTTGAGGAAGAACAAAAGGAATGCATCAGAGACGTAACGGGTTATAAGCTGATAATGGATTATAAAATGAAATATAAAGTGATATTAAAACAAGTCCAAGTAAAAAGGAGAAACCTGCATATGTGTTACATCGATTACAGCAAGTCTGCCTCCGGATAAGAACTCTTCTCAAACATACTATGCAGTCATGGAAAACAAACATCTGGGTCTCTGGAGGGAACACGGGTCAAGTTGAGATCAAGAAGGGAATCTTCCAAGATATTTCAGTCTCCAAGAGTCCAAGGTATTTCAGTCTCACTGATTTGGTTCTGTCTCACACTCAACCCATTGTCTGCACTACTGAATAAAACAACAGCCGGGTATCAACATGAGAATTTAAGCAACGCTCACTCACTACTAACAGGGACCTACTAACAGCAGTGGCAAGACAAGACGCTGGATACACGCCTTTGAATCTAGGATGTAAACTTTTTCCAGTCGACATACCGACAAAACAGGAGTTCCAAACACAGTGGATGGAACTTGCTTTACAGGGTCGTTTTCCAAAAATGCTTCAGCCAAACTACATCGACAAGGACAATTCAGAAAAATGGCTTACCGACTGCCGACTGACCTGTCACCCTAAAATTTAAAGCTTCTTGACAGCTATTCAGAACAGGGTTTCAAAATGTGAAATTAGCACAAAACTATCTTGAGGGACGACGTCGAAGACATATGCAGGAAAAGTGGATGAGCATGTGCTCAATAGTTTCACCCGAAACACAGCAGTTCCGCGCTAGCAGAGTCAGCGTATCTCGGCAGCCACAATCAACTTGCAAAGATGGTCCACCGGCACTCAAACTTGGCCTGTGAGCGATGGCTCCACTATACTACAAATATACTTCCGGAAGCTGTGCTGGAATAGACTAGTTATCACTAATTGAACAGTGGGCTTCAACAGACCAGATATTGTGCTGTTCAACAAGGAGCAACAAAGAGGGATCATCGTAGAAATTGCAGTGCCACTTCTCCATAAGATTCAGAAGGCTAAATAAGAAGATGGCGACATAAGGAAACTTATCTATCGAGTTGAGGCGCCTTTGGAGACTGGAGAAGGTAGAGACATATACCCTAGATATCGGCAGAGGGGGTGATAAATTCGCCAAGATTATTAAGTACTGCCTCATAACATAATTACAAATGGCCAAAAGACAGTTGTATTACAAACTTGTCACATTGTAAGAAAGGTTTTGGGACAGGATGAATTTCCTCCTCTCGCCTGAACCTAATTTCTGCTGAGGGCGGAGATGAATTACCAACTCATCACTGTCTGCAGCAAGAACTTCTCGGAACCATTGAGGGTTCTGATTTGACCAGTAACGGCTATTATGTCCATTTTGGAGTGGGTACTGGAACCTTCGGCGTAGAAACAAAAAACTGGACGTTTTCCACTAAACACCGAAATGCTATACTTTTCTTCACGCGCGTTTCGCCAACAAAGTTGGCATCTTTAGGAGAAGATTAAAACTAAATTCTAACCTTCACACTTTCACTGAACCGTAACATCTGTCTTTGTTTATCAGAGCAAACAGTGGACTGGTGGGTATCGGACCAATGTCCTTATTCATACTACTGTTACACTTAATGATTTCTAAACTTTCAAAAGCATCCACTGTTTGTTACATTTCTAATTAATTTTAAATTATTTATGTCTATCCTGTGATTGTTGTCAAAAGCGTGTTGGGCAACACAAGATTTTTCCGTTCTGCCATATTTCAAATGAGCCATGTGTTCTTTAAATCTAGTCAAAATAGATCTTTTTGTTTGCCCAATATACTTTTGATTGCAGTCTTTACAACTTATTTCGTATATTCCTGACTTTTCTTATTGTCGATTTTGTCTTTGGGGTTGCCAAAAGCTAGTTTTAGAATTATAAACCAAATTGATATTAATATTTTTAAAAAATTGTATCTAGTCCGCGGGTGAATTTAGGTTCATATGGTAATGAAACAAATTTCGAATTGTCAGTATCTCTACGAAAAGTCGTGGAATTATACAGGGTTCTCTTTATGATATATAGTATCGCAAATAAATGAACACAAATACAGAAAACCAAAAATGACGTCTGTTACGACTTCAACATCATGAAAACATCTTAACTTCACAGGTACTTTGATTATCTTTTTTATTAACAGTTTCAAAGAGTTAACTCTAAAACTTTGTAAACATTTTTTTGCGAAAATATCTATGTAATCATATCAAATTTTTAATGTACACATTTATTATATAATATACATATGCGCCACTCTTATGGACAGAAAGAAGCTTCATCGCTTTAGTGTCACAAGTGTGGATAGATGGCGTTACCATTCACTTCTATAAAATTACTTCGATATTTTAGAGACAAACTACAACTTCATAAATATTTTTATGCGTTTTAGTTTTTTTTTTGCGGATTGTTGGACTTTGAACTTTAAATATTGATTTTTGATGCCAAGGTCAACGGCGATAGAAATTTAATTTTTGGTTTTGAAAACGCAAGGATTATTCTGTGTTACAAAAACGAAGTGGAAATAAATGATTATGTACCGTTTTTTCTGTTCAAGTGCACCGAAATTCCTCGTGTTTGTTCATCAAAGCCACATATCTAAGCCACGTATCTGCCGTACAATTATATTTTTTTCACTACATTCAAAACCTGTAAAACCCACAGGAACACCCCTCCTGAATAAATATAAATTATAAATATTGAGTACTAAGTGCTTCAATTTGATTGGTATAATATTTTTATTAATTAAAAATATAATGTAAATTTTAAATAAAAGTAGTTAGCGTTGTTAATATTGGTTAAATATAATGAGTATAATGACTAATGACTAATAAAAAAAAGTTAATAGCAAAGAATGGAGCAACTGATTAGATTTAATATTATATTTGTCTAAAGCTATAAAAAAGAAAATGATAGAGATATGAACGAGCATCACAGAAATATTTTTCATAACTATCGTCATCTCGTATTACAAAGAGAACCGTCTGTTACGTGACTAACTTCTGTCTGTTCGAAGCGCTACCTTGCGTCGACGACGATTATCACTTAACGCCATCTACATTTGGCCGACGGCTGTCAGTCGCATTTTTTACTATGGAGATGGTCAATATGTATCTTATATAATAAATGATGTACAGTAAAGAGAAGAGGCTGCTCTTTCAGATATTGAGAGAAAACCTATGGGTTTTTAATGGCATTTAAAAAAATAAAGGTCTTCATATCATAACAACCACACTCCAAAAAACAAAATTATTTCATGTAGACAAACATTGCAAATAAACTGATGAGAGATTTTTTATTAACGACATTCTTTTCATATACAAGGTTACTAAAAAGATTTAGGCAGTATGCTCGACTTTTTTGCCGCACTGTATTATCTGCGGCACATATTATAGCCAATTATTAGAATACTAGAGCCGGATCGCAAAACAATTTTATGCCTGAAGCTATGAAAGACGTACGTTTGAATAACCTACTTTGAGGTCAAATTTTATTGGACGCTCTTATAGTAACAAAAAGCCAACATAGAATATTGTACTTTTACTGATGTGTGTTTTCAATGTGTAGCAAATGATCAATCAAAAATTTGTCGCATGTTTGTTTAGCAGGACGTTTCCAGTGTAACAACATACGACTGCAAATTTTGCTCATATAAGGCGAAACAGAAAAGTTGTTTGACCAAGCACGTGTTGAATCGCCATGATGGACTCAGTGTACCAACTTATCAATGCAATCTTTGTCCTTATAAAGCTCATCTGAAAAGTTTGCTCCAGAGGCACATGGTTGTTCACCAGGATGTTTCCAATGTAACAACTTATGAGTGTAAATTGTGCCCCTATAAGGTGACACGGAAAGGTTGTTTGATCAAACACATGTTGATTCATCGATATACTTCAGAGGTAACAACTTATGACTGCAAACATTGTTCCTATAAGGCAAAACGAAAAACTAATTTAACCAGACATATCGAAATATATCATCAAGATATATCTGAGGTAACAACGGACAGGAAGGAAGATTTGTTCAATCATGTATTGGTTCATCATGATCCCTCAAAGGTTTGTCCCTAGTACTTTGATTTAGGATTAGTCCAAACCAAGTGGCCCAACTTAAAGTGGTTGACTATTAAAAAAAATAATAATTAAACATTATTTTCCTTAAGTGTGCTCCATGTTGCAAAATTGAGCAAATGTTCCAAGATGTCAACAAAATTTTGTATCTACAATGCCATCATCGACCTCTTTCACCTCCATTTATTTTTTCTACCTTCCCCTTCTTAACTACTTGGTCTTCTTGTCCCATTGGACCAAGTCACCTTCTGTTCACTCGTCTTCCCTGATCTTGATGTGAACCAAACTGCATTTTTGATTTGAGAATGAATGAAGTAACTAGCGTGTTATTAATTACATATTTGAATTTTTTTAATTCAGAAACCTATAAAACGATATGTCACATGAATATCTTCCTTAGTTCACGTTAAAATATAACCTCCCTTGCCTTCTTAAATTTAAAATTAACGGAAATAATAAGACTTAATATTTCAGATAAGTTCACTTACTTCATCCTCACTATACACATTACACATTAACACATACATCGTATATAAAAAAATAATTTAACTCCTTGGATGAAATAAAAACACAGAAACTAAAACCTTGCTTATAAAGGAAAACTTTTGCATTCTGCAAAATGAAAACTTCATGCGTGTTTATTTCTCAAATAAAATATGTTAAGAGTATTCTAAAGAGTACTAAATTACTGATAATTTTCTCTTAGGATGCTGAATGTGAACGGAATCAACATAGAAATACGATAGAATACCTTGAACTCAGAGGATGTTTGGACATTAAGTCAGAAGAGCTTTATATTAAGAAGGAGCAAGATGAATGTGTCGGGGTAATTTTTATGCCAATGTTTAATATATTATTTATATATAATATATATTATTTGAAGAGAAAATATTTTTAAAGTGATTGTAATCTGTATTTTGATTTAAAAATTCTCATAAATGAAAACAAACGATTGTTTGCTTCTAGGAAATGCATGTGGTGCATTTCACGCCACCTGAGGTCAAAAAAATTTCTGTTTGAAACATATCACAATCGATACTACTTGCTAAAAAAAACTCTTCTTCCCTAAAATTTTAGATTTTTTGAGGCCACAAGGAGAGGGCGAGGCAAGTGCATGATATATTCCAAGGTTTTTGGGGTCGCTGATTACGAATCTAACGGAGAAAAATTTCTGTAGAATACGATGGTATTTTTTAAATTTCAAAATTTAGCCATTTTTAAAAGTTGACTACCATACTGGATCCGCCATTTTGTGTTTTGAAAATCTGACGTTAGATTCGTAATCAGCGACCCCAAAACCTTGGGAATATATTATTCACTTGTCCTTTACTATCTCACAGGATGAAAAAATACGCTAAAACCACGTTTTTCTCACCTTTGGCGTTTTTTAGGACCAGTTCCTGGTCGACACCCATTATGAATTGAAAATTAACGAAAGTACAAAAAAAAAAGAAATTAAAAGTAAACAAAAAAAGAAATTAAAAAAAAAATGAAAAAAAAATCGTGTCATACTTTTCGGAATTTCGATTTTAAACTTTCAATCCTCAAAATAAGGATGAAAACCTCCCCCAATAATTTTGAAAATATTTTATCGTATTCTACGCAAAAAAAAAACATCGAAAACCATTGCAACGCGCGTCGAGAAAAGTGTAGTAGTTCGGTGTTTCGTGGAAAACGTCCAGTTTTTTGTTTCCACGCCGAAGGTTCCAGTACCCACTCCAGGATTGCAACCTTCTTTTTAATATTTCCTATTTTCTTACCGAGAAAGATTGAAATTTTAGAGTCGAAACGAAATTTGCTTTTTTCACCCTCACCATCCCTCTCCTTGTGGCTCAAAAAAATCAAAAATTTTTAGTTTTTAGTTAAGTTAGTTTTTTATCAAGTACTATCGATTGTGATATGTTTCAAACAGAATTTTTTTTAACCTCGCTTAGTTGGCGTGAAATATGCCCCATATAATCTAATTAGCAATTATTTTAACCGAAGAGAACAAAAGACAACAACTACTATCAGTATCTGAAAAATTCTAAACCTATTCCATACTAGTGGCTCTGTGTGTAAATGAAAATTAGAATGGTTTGTATAAAATTTGCAGAAAATTGCTTTTTACAACATCTGTAAAATACTAATCAAATTTAACAATTACTAGATGGCACTTCGACAATATCTTTATTCTCTATTCAGAATTTAACAATACAAGAATTTATCGTAAACAATTAATTTACCATCTATACTAAAAACGCTGATTATTATGATTATTATTATTATTATGATTATTATACTAATGCCTAAATGCAGTCTCTATTGATCTACTATCGGGACGCTGCTTCATTTTGTTACTCTGCGTTTTCAGTTTCTTCCTGGCAAATCTTGAACCCGGCCCATTCTTCTTCGTGTCTTCCATAATTCTGGTAGAGGTTGCTCTGGAGTTTATTCTAATGGATGGCCAAACAAGAAGTCAATAGGTAGCTTCATTATTTTCCAGCGATCAGCATGATGGTGTGTAGCCAGTTGATTCGTGCTGGCACCAATTTGTCCCAGTCCCTTTGATTTTCAGATACAAATTTAGACAAGTAGTGGCATATGGTTAGGTTGTAGCGTTTAACCATGCCATTTGACTGGGGATGTAATGCAGTAGTTCTTGTTTTCTTAAGGGCTATTCTTTTTATCACTTCTTGCCACAGCTCGGATTCGAAGTTTCTTCCTTGATCGGAATGCAGTTCAAGGGGTACTCCATGTCTAGGTTATTACATTCTCGATGAACGCTTCAGCTATATCTTCTGCCTCTTAATTGGGGAGAGGTACTGCTTAGGTCCATTTGGAAAATAATCCATTACCACCATCAAATACTCATTGCCACGGTCGGCTACAGGTAATGGTCCAAGAACGTCCACCGCTACTTTCTAAATGGCCAAGGGCGTAGCCAGTATTTTTTTGGGGGGGGCGGTCCAATGCAGATTAAACAAAAAAGTTTTTACTTGACCATTTGGGGGGCGATCGCCCCCATCGCCCCCCCCTGGCTAAACCCTTGCAAATTTCATCATTTTACCTCAATTTCTTGTCTTTGGCCCCTTTTTAGCAGAGCACATATCACATCTCTTGCACCATTCTTCTACATATGTGCAATAGTTTACCTAATAAAATCAGTCCCATACGTCAAAGTCCAGGTTACTCCAAAATGTCAACAGGTTGGGCTGAAGATTTTCTAGCACTTGGATTCTTGCTTAGGCAAGACCAACTGGTAAACTGCGGTTCTTCTTTCACATGGCTACTTTCAACTGAGACAGAAATGTTGGGGCTTTGAGCATTATAAGTCACGCCTCAGTAGTCAGTATCGACTAGGCTGCAATAAAATTGGTGGAAACCCAGGTCAAGACTTCAATTTGCATTATTTAATTACATAAAAATATAAGAAATGTCACAAAATTACGATTTATTCGACAAAAAATCTAGCCTTGCAATTTTTTTATGGTAATCCCCGGGTTCTACATACCAGAAAAAATCGCGATAAATGGCGTTTTTTAAAAGTTTTTGGCAAAACAAAATAGCGGCCGAAACAAAAATATGTTTTGTATAAAATTCATTTTTTTTCAAAAATTACGGACTTTGCTACAAATGTTTTAATAATAAAAATGTCTTAGAATCAATTGCAAAATGCTCTCAAATTTTGTCAGATTTTTTTAAATAACTTTTTGGAAATTTCGATTTCGTGATTTTTGGAACAATAAAAAATTGTCTCAAAAATTCTGAAAAGAGATCCTTCAAAAAAATTCCAAGACATTTTTGTTCTTGAGGAATTTTTACAAACGTTTTAGAGAAAAAACTATTAAACTTTAAGTACTGTTAAAGAAATGTTGGAATTGTCGTCGTCGGGCTTTGGATGTTTGGGAAGCCTGTCATAACACCAATAAATATTATTTGATATTGGTGTTGGTCACGTACGGCAGTGTACCAAGACTGGACTGATTAATTCGATATTAGCTATTGAACTCTGTTAGCGGCAACTATGTACATGAGATTGTAATCCAATTGAAATCAGTGTGCAATTTGCTATTTTTGTTATAATAAAGTTATCAGTTTGGAATAGGTGATTTTTGTGCATTTAACAGTACATATATATGCGAATTAACGTGTTTAAAATCAATTTTTGAAAAATTCTAAGACTGTATTCTGAAAAAGCATAGAATTTTACATCGGAATTAAGTTGATCGAAATTTTTTTCAACACCGATAACATTGAAAATAACCTTACTGAAAACTATTTACAAAATCAGTACATTTGGGACTTATGTATGTTGGACAATGACAATTTACTGGCGTTTGTCACAGATGCTTATATGCGAAAAGCAGCTGAGCGCCTAAAACGCACATATAAAAATATGGCTCAATTGACATGTTTAGCGCATGCATTACATCTTGACGATGATATATTGAATAGATAATATGTATTTGGGTAAGTGTCTCTACCATAATTTTGAATATTCTGAAAAGAGTATCCTTCAAAAAAATTCCAAGACATTTTTGTTCTTGAGAAATTCTTACAAAAGTTTTAGAGAAAAGTTATTAAACTTTTAAGTACATACATATGCGAATTAACGTTTTTAAAATCAATTTTTGAAAAATTCTAAGACTATATTCTGAAAAAGCATGGAATTTTACATCGGAATTAAGCTGATCGAAATTTTTTTCAGCACCGATAACACTGAAAATAAGCTGACTGAAAACTATTTACAAAATCCAGGACATTTGGGACTTATGTATTTGGGTAAGTGTCTCTACCATATTTTAATTTTGTATTGTTTTCCTGAGTTCGTCGTCCTGATTCACCACGAGTTTATTGCACCCTAGTATCGACTAATCGTCGTTTTCCAAACATCTTGCTGGCGATCTGGAACGAGATCCTCACTTTGGGAAGGGGAAGTGACTATTCCTTTGCTGTGTAGTCATTCGTCGGTGTCCTGTTTTCTTCTCCCACTTTCTTTCATTTAGGCTTCTGATCTTGATCTTTGCTCCAGTTGTCGATCTCATGGGTTAGCTGTTGACTGAAATGTTGGCCTGGCTCTGCAAAAACGGTGTAGATGCCCAATTTTTCCGCAGTTGTAGCACATGTCTCCTTTGGTGGTGAGTTCGACTGTCTTATCTCATTTAATGTCTCTCGCACTTGCCTCACTCTCGGTTTGTAGCTTCTCGATACTTTAAATTCCTAAATTCCAGGATAGCTGCCAGTGCATCACTGATCATGGTGTGCGTCACAAGTCGCAAAGCTTGCTGCATTTCTGTGTCTGTGTCTATCAATAAAAGTCTGGATGCCAATTTGTTCGAGAAATTCTTTAGGTGATTGAGTGTGTGGCCTGTTTTATAAATAGCTGCCCGCCTGGCCGCCCGTATTTCATATCCAATCCCAATCCTGTTACCGTTACAATTTATAAATTTCGGTAACAGGGTCTTGACCTACATATGCGCACTTACATGCATATAACATAATTATCTGACAATTACTAATCAGTATATCCAGCAGCTGGAGCATGCCAAGTAGAATTCTATATTCATGACGTCAGTAGAAAACGATTTTTCAACTCGAATTTAACAGCACGTAAAGTGATTCTACAAATAGTAATGGAAGATCGGGATTGTTCGTGTATTAATTATTCATTCCAAAAACATCGATCAGGTTCATACATTCTAACCTTAAATTTGCATTTTGATACAGGTACATGATTTCAGTACGATATTAATTTACTTTTATTTGTGTTAATTTTTGGTAAAATTTAATAGATGGTAAGTTTAATTTACAGCGTGATCTAGTTAATGGCGTTTCAAAACAAAATAAAGATTACGTACATACATATGTATATGTAGGTACCACTATACCAATAGTTAAGTAAAGTTATATTTAACTACTATTTGAAATATTTTCAGATGTTACCATTGTACCAAATGATGGGAAATCAATTGGATGATGAAGCAAGAAGAGATTGCAGCAAAATGTACAAAGGAGAATGAGAAGAAGTGATAGTGATCCTTTTACATTCAGTGATAATCTTTAAAGATCTTTTTAGACTGACTAAAGAATGGTGCATTACTTTATGCACCAGCTTATACCATATATTAATAATTCCAGTCACCCTATACAGTTCAGCCAAGTTTAAGAATATTTGCAGCTTTATTTTTATGCAAATGGTTCTTATCAGCGAGTGGTTGGTGAGAGTCATGTTTATCCATGGGGCAAACCACTGTCAGCAAGTGTATAGGGAGGTGACAAATTTAATTGTGGAGCATCAGGCAGATGTCTGGATAAAATTTCCCACTACAAGAGAAGAAAACCTAAGAATAAAAGGAGCTTTCATGGAAAGTACTGGTTTCCTGGAGTAATAGGTACTATTGATTGTACACATATTGCAATTATAGCACCTAAGGAAGAAGAACACAACTACCTTAATAGAAAGGGATATCATTCTAAAAATGTTCAGCTGGTATATTCTATTGATATTTTTTGTTTTCACAATACGTTTGTATATTGTGTTTGTTACAGATAGCTGATAGTAATTTAATTATATTAAATGTGAATGCTCAATATGCTGGGGCGACACATGATGCATATATTTGGCGAAGATCAGCTGTTCGGCAAGAACTCCAAATAAATATCTTGCTGGAGATCACGTCTCATGGCTTCTTGGAGATTCAGGATATCCACAAGAACCATGGCTCATGACCCCGGTAATAAATGCAGCAGAAGGATCGCCTCAAAGAAAGATATAATAGGGCGCATATTTTAACACGAAATGTAATAGAAAGGTGTAATGGTGTGTTAAAAATAGATTTAGATGTATCATGGGTGAGAGAACTCGTGTATGAGCCTGAGCTAGTAGGTCATATTGTAGTTGCTTGTTGTGTTTTACACAATATTTGCATGCAGGGTCAGATAGATGTTGTTATGGAGGATGAAAATGACCCATACATTCACAGAGAAATAGAATAAATGAAGGACGAGAAGCTAGGCATTTATTAATAGAACAATATTTTAATTGAATAAAAGAATTGTGTAAAATATATGTTTTGTTTTAATTTATATTAACAACATAGGTATTTACCCATAAACAAATGAATGATATTTTAATTTCTTTATTTAAATGATTAGTTACAATGGTACTAAAGTAAAGGGTAACTAAACTAAGCAAAATATATTTGTTGTCTTTCGTCGTGATTATCAATGTTTTATTTAAGTTAGAGAATCGACAAGTTCTTTTGCACTAACTGCTAAAGATTCAATGTTTGTGGTTAATTTCTTGAAGAACTTGCAATATATCTGTATGCATGTCCAGCATTATATCTTTTGATTTCTGACTTTTACTGTCTTGATTTTTTATCGGATAAATATTAGTGTCTTCTTCGATATTTTCAGGTGTTTGTTGAGATTTTGGCAGTAACACTGTGTCTGCAGAAGACAAGGTCGTCTGTTTCAATTCTAATGGCGCTAATGGTAAATTTTTAGACACATCATGTGTATTTACCATTAAATGATTGCAACTTTCCTAAAACAAAATTAAAAATAGACTCAATACGACATATTGAGAATAGCTACAAGTATATTAAGTAAAATTAAGACTGAAACAAGAACAATTACTCACAGAATTTTTATGTTGCATTAAACCTCTTTCGATGTTCCCAGGATTTCCTTGGAAACATGTTGTGCCCATAATTTTTAATAATCTTTCCTCAAAAGAAGACAGTGTTTGTAGACTACTGGGTCCTCCACCCGTTTGACTTTTGTACAAATTTATGGCACCTGCCTTGGCCTTACTTTTACATTTCCAGTCTGTAATAGTCTAAAAGATATACATTAGTAGTTACATCACATTTAAAACACACTAATGAAACTACCTTTTCCATTCTTCCTTTGTTTTCTGTCCATATCCAAGTGAATTTAATGTATTCGTTAATTTATTCCATAAATCATTTAATTTTTTTCCCTGTACACCTTGCAGTTTATTTGTTATAATACATGGGTTCTTTTCAGCAAAATCTAAAATTACTGACCAGTGGTCTGCGTTCACTCATTTTAAAATGAATAGTTTTTAGTTTATGCAAGAAGTCTACAAGTTCTAGTCTTCGTGGTTTTCTGTTATGAGTTAGGTTAGGATTTCTTTTTCTTTTTATAAACTATGTTTATCTCACTTACTCGGGTGATTTAAAAAGAATAAAATAATCTCAGCGACAGGTTACAAGTTGTAGAGGGTTGACGATTCTACGAAGGTGGGAACGGGGTAAGGAGGGTTAGTCGTGCTGCCAATTTATTGCAACGAAACGATGACTTGCCGTTCCTTAGCAACGGGACGTCACTATAATAAATTCTATTTGGCATGCTCCGGCTGCAGTTATCAGCATAGGAAATTTTATTATAATACATTTTCTTTGGTTATAATCTGCAGTGAACGCATGTTTTTTAATTGTGAAGATGTACCTACCTACTTATTTATTTTATTTATAACATCGGAACAAGGACAATGCGGATAATCTGCGCATGAAGAGAATTAATGGAATCGAGTGTTGCCATTGGTTATCCGTAAGCTCCTACTGTAAATTTTATATGACATAGGTCAAATTTCTACGGGTGGACTAAATATGCTACCGATGTACGGTAATTTATGATGCTTGCTTTAGGGATATGCTAAGGTTGAACTTTCTACGGCCGGGCCAGCAGCAGTCCATAAATCAGGGCTAAGTCTATTAGTCCAATTGATAAAAACACTCCACCTTGGGCAAATGATTAGGGCATTATGATTAATTAGGGCAAATGATTTTTTTCTAGGACTGTTTGGTATAAGGTGGGAATGAAACTAGGTTTTCGACCTTGAAATCGAAGAACTTTTGGCAGGCGAAAGAAAAACCACGAAATGTTCGCATTTTTTTTTTTAGTTTTTTGCATATATCTCCTAAACGACTCATGCTACAGAAAATTTTATACGTTCCGAAATTAAAGTAGATAAAATTTACTACAAAATTCATTGGCCAACAACATGGTATGTCATGTGGTTCGCATTCTACGGAAGTTTGAATATCGTAAATGAAAAATGTAACAGGTGTATATATGGGATAATATAAGGGTCAACCAGATCAGAGCTACGACTAAAATTAGAAGCAACCAAAAAATCCATCAAGGGCTTATTTCAAAGCTTAGGCGTCTACTTTCAAATGCCGAGTGCGCCTTTGAAAAATCCAATATGGCGCCGGAAGCCGGAGACATATCGAGTGTCCAGCAAAAAAAGCCTGTAAAAATAAAAATTCGCAACCCATTGGGTCGTTTTTTGGCTCCAAATTGTAGGTGATAGATGTCCCTGACGAGGGATTATGGGGTCACTGATTACGAATCTGAAGTTAGTTGATTTTAAAAATTTAAGATTATATCTATATTATATATAGGCGGACGTGTTTTTTGAAAATCAATCGATTTGCCTAACACATGCGGTGGTTTTTGGGGTCGCTGATCACGAATCATAGGTCATATTTAAAAATTCAATATGGCGGATTCATAGCACTTGGGTAATCCGTCTATCCTCTATTCAAAAATTAAATTTGAATTCAAATGTAACCATACAAGAATCTATGCAATAAAGAATTATGTTTAATTTAACATTTACATCAAAATGCTTGCAGTTGATTAGTTATTTTTAAATTGTATTTTAAAAATAACTACACAGCTACTAACTTATTTTAGTGCATAAAAAATGATAGTTAATTTTGGATGACAGAAATTTAATGTATGTCTAAATTCAAAATTAATTTAAAAATCAGTCTCATCTAAATTCGTCGATTCTCAAACTTCCGTAGAATACGAACCACATGACATAACCTTACCCTTACATAACATTACCCTTGACACTATTGCATTTTATAGGAAATTGTATCTACTTTAATTTCGGATCGTATAAAATTTTCTGTAGCATGAGTCGTTTAGGAAGTATAAGTAAAAAACTAAAAAGTGCAAAAATTTCGTTGTCTTTCGCCTGCCAATACTTCTCCCCCTGCTTTCGAGGTCGAAAACTCAGTTTCATACTTCTCACCTTATACCAAACAGTCCTAGAAAAATCATTTGCCCTAATTAATATATGTTACGAACGCTGGGCCAGTCCGCCCCTGCCTCCTCGATACCAGCCGACCGCGTCGTCTGATAGACGTATGTGGAAGCGCCTGAGGAGATCGCGGTGGCTCGCGAAGTCGAACTGCCCGGAAGCTTCGAGATATGTCCGCAAGGAGATATAACGCGGGGTTTCGACGCGGGACAGTTCAGTTCCTATTTGAATACCGGCGCGGCTTTCCGTACAACGCTCTAATATAAATTGTATAAAAATAAATTAGTGTAGTTAAATAGTGTTAGCCCGTAGTTGTATTAATTAAATAAATAGTGTTAGTTTAAAAGTGCGAGTTTAATTTTTCACACTCACGACTGAAATAAATAAAACGTTACAATAAGCTGAACCTTTCTGAGGCTACGCATCAACTGGGCTATATGGTGTACCGTTGCTTGCCAGGAGCTAGGGGTAGCATTTCCCATCTCTAAGCTGTAATCCGTGATGAAAGCAGAAGAAATAGTTAGGTTAAATCATACATATGTGTTCATATTTTACACACGTTACAAAATTTTAACGGTGGTAGGTGAAAGTGGTAGTTACAGATACAGAAATTTTGAATAAAAGCTATGTGAATACGATTTGTCAATTGTTAGATTATAATTTAGAAACTACAAATAACATACATTCATTCATTCTAAATAGATTAGAAACAAAACTTACTTCTGATTACTGTAATTCGTTAAAAAGAATGACGGAACAGGCAGTTTGTAAACTTTGCCTCAAAGAGTCGAGCGATTTTCAAGCGATTGAAGAAATTACACAAGAAATACTGGATGTTCTGCTGTTAAAAATAGTAAGTGTTCTGGTAAAGTTTCCAAAATTATATTGACATTAACATCCGAGGTCTAAAAAAATATGTACTTAAACAGTGTTTAAGCTAGATGTGTAGAAGTATTTGGCGTCATAATTAAACATGGCATCTAAGAGAAATTTGTTTTTCAGGATTTTTCTTTAAACGGGGGACTACGTAATATGTGACAGTTGTACAGACAGTATTTACACATTTTTCGAATTCAAATCCGTCTGTTTATATACAGAAGATCATATGGTTCCCTTTATTAGAGTATGAATTGTATGGAGGTAGATATAGTAGAGGTAGCCTATTTCAAAAAATTCCAGTGCTGATGCCATAAACAATTCTGATGATGCAATATGCCGACTGTGTTTGAAAAGGAATCGCTGTGTGGATTTGAGTAACGTAAATGAAACGTTTGTTGAGGATATAACTGCTAAATGTATTCCAGAAGTTGTAAGTATAGGAGGTTTTCTTTTTTACTTAAAAAACTATTTATATGAGAATATTTAACATAATAAGGAAAATATCTCAAAAGCCAACACATTTAGTCACAAACAAACTAAAATACGTTTCATTCTCAAACAGATATAGAACTTGCTTTTATATTCTAGTATGGTATTGACTGCATTGCTCGACACCTTCTACAATGCCTTTTAACTTTAATTTTGGGCGACTATAAATAACAATCTTTAAACAATGTTAAATTAAAGCCTCCATATTATCTACTATATCTGATCTTGTTAGCAAATTATCCAATACTTCTTGGGATACTATTATCCAATACATCTTTTCCTGAAATTGATATGGTAGTGATATACATCTAGGTGAACAATGAACCAGATCACTAGCAGCAGAGATCAACTCAACCTAAAACCGGTTTTTGGCTGCATACTCAGGAGCGGTCACCTGAGAACAGTATAAGTTATTGGGATAATAGAAGGTCTCATAAATTTTCTGACACTATTGTTCAATTCTTAAACATGAGAAATTTACTAGCATGTATGATTTTAGAGTAATTCTAGAATTGATAAAATATGGCAATTTTGACCAATTTCATGAATTTATTAAGAATGTGGGAACATATTTTTGACATATGTTTCAATGCAAGTAGATTCTTTTGCTGTTATACCAGGTGGTTCAGGAGGCTTATATTTTGAAATTTGGCTTTCGATGTTTTGTATTTTTTGTGGGAAGATTTTATATGAGAATTTTAAGCACCGATTTGTTTTGACAATTTTTGTACTTTGCCACCAAAGTAATATTTGGAAATTAAATTTAATAAATAAGCACCAAAATGCAACTACCAATAACACAGCCACACAATTTTTTAATATATTCTCATGTATTTTTGGGCGCTGATTCGTATCTGCAGTCGGAATTGACTGATTGGTTCGATAATTCTTTCTAACCTCGAAAATTGACTTATTTTGGATGTTTTTATCTATTTTTTGAGTTTATGGGAATTAATGAACCAATCAATCCATTCTGACTCATTCTGATTCGTGTTCAGCTCTCAAAAAATACATATAAATATACTACTGAGCTACCCAGACCAAAAAAAATTCAAAAAGGAATAAGAGATCAAATTACAAAGAAATAAACTGCTAGTTAAAATTAGCGTAACACTTTTTAGATTAGCACCATTCGCATTCTATTCAACCCCATGTCGAAATATGAATTTACAAGATTTTGACGGCAATTCAGAGACTTAAGGGATGGACTAAGAAGGGACGCTGTCGGGTAAAAACTCCATCACGGCACACTTTAAGACCTCCTCCATACGTTCTGTGCATTTGGTCACTGTCCCATCTCTTCAACCCATTTCCAGTCCCCATAAGCCACCCCTTTGCATTTACGATGGGTTTTGCCTGTTTGACCTCTGGTAGGTGAATAGAATTTGATCCTAACGCTGCCAAATGAATTGGTGTGGGTTACCACAATTCGCTTTCCTCTGACAGCTCATGCACCCCTCCAGGCCACATATACACTGATCCTCTACGCACCCCCTCTGTTTCCGCCCCTGTGGGAGGCTGCGTGGAATGTCGTTTTGGTTTCGAATACCTAGAACAAAATATCTAATGCTTTATCTCCTTCGGTTGCAGTTCTGGGTCTACCTGATTTAGCAGAATCCTTAACACTACCAGTTACTTCAAATTCCTTTTTCTGTCAGCTTACTGTTGACTGATTTATTGGAGATCAGTTGGGGGTACAATTTACTAAACAGTACATAAACTTGGTCTTGGGATCCGTGCATGTTTCTGTACTCCTCATTATTAAAATTTCAATTCCTTAGCTTCTCACTCAGGTGATCTATTATTTATTTATAAATTGTAAAAAAGCAAAAGAAACAAGAAGTTATTCATTTCTTTTTAATTTATAGAACATGTTAACTTCAGAGGTACTTAGATTATCGTTTTTTTTTATTGGTTTCAGAGAGTTAAACATGTTTTTAGAAAAATTCTTTATGTAACCATATTAAATTTTTAGTGTATAGTAAAGAGAAAAAGATTCTCTTTTAGATATTGTGAGAAAACCAATGATTTGCCATTTAAAAAATTTAAATTGGTTTCCATAACAACCAAACGCGAAAAGACGAAATTATTTTAGGAACTGAGGATGCTATGTATGAAGTAGTAAATGAAATTACGAATAATTTAGACAACAATAAAAAATGTATTGGAGTATTCCTAGATCTAGCAAAGGCATTTGATACAGTGAGTCATGTAAAGCTCATAGATGTATTATCGCACTATGGAATTCGTGGCACTGTGTTAGATGTCTTTAGAAATTACTTGACAGATCGCACACAACATGTGAAAATTATGAATAACTTAAGCGATCCAAAAGTTGTAAAAATGGGAATACCACAAGGCACTGTATTAGGCCCAATATTATCCTCCGTATACATAAATTCATTGTTAGGACTAAATATACATGCAAAAATTGTGTCATATGCAGATGATACAGTTGCCTTGTTTAATGGAAATACATGGGAGCATGTGAAAGCAAAAGTAATTGAGGGCATAGACATTATAAAAAAATGGCTTAATAACTACCAACTTTCATTAAATGCCGAAAAAAACAAAATACATCGCATTTTCGGTAACAAATTATAATAGACCTGAGTACAGCACGATACAAATAAATAATCTACATAACATTTGTGAAGTTAATGAGATAAAATACTTAGGTATTATTATAGACAAACACTTGAAATGGACAAATCATATTAACTATGTAACAAATAGAGTAAGAAAACTTATATATAAGTTCTATCAACTTAGAGACATATTATATAAAAACATACTAATAATGATTTACAAAGCTTTAATAGAATCAATCTTCCGATATGGTATACTGGTGTGGGGTGGTCTCTATACGAATTCATTAAGAAAGTTAAATATTGTTCAAAATAGTATTTTAAAAACTATGTATAATAAAAAAAGGAAATACCCAACAAAATTACTATATAATAAGGAAATATTTAATATTAGAACCCTGTATATTTGTAAAGTATGTACGTACATATATAAAGCAGCGAACTAAATTATATGTAGAAAATCAATACATGACCAGAAGTGTCGAAGAACAACATATAAAATTGCCAAATAGTACAAAAAACATTAATCAAAGATTTGTCACCTACCTAGGACCAAAATTTTCTAATCTACTCCCAAGGAATGTTAGAGTTGTAAAAAATACTAAGCAGTTTTCAAAACTCTGCAAAGATTGTATAAACATTAATTATCAACGGTTTATTAAATATTTAGAAGACTGATCATAAGTTAGTATCCTATAAATAGTGACTAAGGTAATCATGTTAAGACTGCATCTTTCTTCATTAGTTTTACTAGTTTGTATATATATATATATATATATATATATATATACTTATAACCCATATACGTTCTTCCCTCAAAACTACATATACTCAATTCTTAGTTCCCTCATATATAACGTACTTCCCTCCGATTGCGGAGGGTACAACGTTTTGCGTTAAATTTAATATTAAACGGTTGTCCAACGCCCCTCTAACATTTGCAGAAAAATGCAGAGAGGGGGTACTTTGTACATTTTTACCTTAAAAATGGGCCGTTTAGTTCGACTTTCTACCGGCTGTGCTATAATCGTTTTGTAGGTTATAAACTTCATTCCATGTTCCCTCCACAATATTTTATAACATCTTGTTATAAACGGTCGATCTCATTCCTCCGAAATTCGACAACATTGCGGACGTTCAGTGTTGTGAGCGCGAATCCTGAGTTTGCAGTTGAAAGCAACATTTTCTTGGGTGAAAATGACTTCGAGAAGCAGGTTACTCATTGAATTAGCGCAAAAAAAGGTAAGTTAAATTTACTCATATAATACCATTTATTTATATATTCTTAATAATAATAATGTGCCGGAATATGTAGAGAACATTTTATTTTGTTGTAATGTATTAAATTAAAGTATAAGTAAGTAAATGTATATGAAACAAAATCTAGAAGTTGCAGAAGTTATTCTTAATATCAAAAATTACTTTTGGGTGGTAAGATAGTTTGACATGGACATATCCTCAGAAACATAATTGTGATTTTTTAACGCTTTTATTTTTTAACTAGTATGGGTTTAGACGATTGAAGTTATGTGTCATATACGAAACCTGAATGTTGCTGCGATAGTAATAAGGTAAAAAAATCAGTGATTACTTCTACAGTACAAGTATACAAAAATATTATACAGGGTGTCAATTTGAAAACGAACAGCATTTAATATTGCCTAAACTAATGACAGTATCAAAACTTGGGAAACAACGTCAATTTACATATCAAAGGGGACAACTTTGAGGCATTTGTTGTCGTACTATTTTCAACCCCCTGACCCCTAAGGCACCAACCCCTAAAATTTTCAATGGCAAACCCTATTTCTTTTGCCATTTTTGTGCCTTGTACAATTCTAGATACATTCTAGACATAATGCAACTTTTAAAAGGATTACATTCATGTCAGTCACATCCATTCATTTAAAAATATTTGTTGAAAAACTAGGTACCAAATTCTTTCGTTTTTTAGGATGGAGCACCTCCTCATTATGTACGCCTAGTAAGAGAGTGGTTGGATAATCATTATCCGGAGCAGTGGATTGGTAGGAGAGGACACACATTGAATGGCACCTAGGTCACCAGATCTGACACCTCTCGATTTCTTCCTATGGGGTCACTTGAAATCAGTTGTATTCAAAACTCAACCAGATCAAGTTGAACAACTGCAGCAAATAATTGTACAAGAATCCTAGGCTAAGTTTACAATAAACTTAGCAGGACAACTACCCAAAAACTTTTATATTGCATATTATTTAGATTCCTTATTACGCCTCTAAAGCAAGCGAACAGGGCGACTTCCGCTAGCTCTTCGAAACCAAAAACCATTGTAAATCATTCGTATATGTAACATTCACCAGACAAGGTGTATCGCTCTTGGAGCGAGCATTACATTACATCCAAAATACAGTCCGCTATTAAATTCATTTTAAAATTGAATAATTGTGTTGTAAATTAAACCCAAAAAAAAAAACTCACAACACCACCTGAGCTACATTACCCTGTCTGTATTGTAAATGAATATGGAAGTAAAAATGAAAGCTGAGTCTTAATAATATGATATCTGCATTTTTCTACCACGAAATCCTAGAAAACGACACGTCATGAATATTTGTCTTTATTCGCATTAAAATTAAATTCATCTCCCCCGTTTATAATTTTCAAACGTCAGCCAACAAACAAAATTAATTATTGACAGTTATCAAATTAGGGAACTAAGATTTTCTTTTAGTTAGCCTACCTACGACGCAAGCGGGATATTTACATTAGCATTTGTTATTTACTTTTCCGCAAAAAAGTTGTGCCGGATTTTTTTTGAACCCAGTATGCAGCAAAAAGTGCCCCCTTGCATCAAAATCAAAACTATCTCTAAAAAACTTTTTACAAAATTTGTCAAAAATGTTAGTTTTAAAAGAGATATTTGGAAATCGAATTTTTATCGAATTCAAAATTATAAGTTTAACACCCTGTACCTTAGTTATTATCATCTATTGGATTAACTATCATTAGTCCAAAAAGTTTCAAGTCAGTCAACAACATAAAATTAATTATTGATTATTATTAAATTAGGTAACTAAGATTTCTCTTTTTGTACTTATTTTTACATAATTGATTCCAATTTCAAAAGTTAGCCAACATCATCAAATTGATGCTGTTGATAATTGTTGATAATTGTGATGAACTGATAATTGCCAATAATCTGTTTTATGTTGTTGACTAACTTTTGAAATTTTATTCTACCAAATAATTGTTAGTCCATGAGTTAATGGTAAAGTAACCAAAATACAGGGTGTCAAAGATATAATTTTAATTTGTTTTTTTTTAATCCTTTTTGTTGAAAGAAAACATTTTTGCACAAAATTTCGAAATTGTTTCTTTTTTTGGGTAAAAAATTTTTTACTTATTTAACTTTTTAATTATTTTGTTCAAGATTGTATAAAGCGTTTTCAGTGGCATTTTGGAAACACGAAAAGATTTGTGCATTTTTTTTGTGTAAAAATAAGTAAAAAATAATTACGTATTGCATCGTAGGTAAGTAACTAACAAAAAGAGAAATCTTAGTTACCTAATTTAATAATTATCAATAATCAATTTTATGTTGTTGGCTGACTTTTGAAACTTTTTTTGGACTAATGATTGTTAATTCAGTAGATGGTAGTGACCAAGGTACAGTATGTCAAAGTTATAATTTTAAATTCGATTTCCTTAAATAACTTTTTGAAAACCTATGTTTTTGACAAACTTTGTTTTTACTTCAAGAGGTTTTTTGAGGTGATTTTTTTGTTAAGGATCTTGACATAGATGGTAGAGGGCATATTCTGCGAGATACTGGATATATAAAAAAATCGCGCACAACTTTTTTGCCGAAAAATTAATAACAAATGGTAAAGTAAATATGCCACTTGTCGTAGATAGCTAACTAAAAGAAAAATCGTAGTTACCTAGTTTAATAACTGTCAATAATTATTTTTTGTGATGTTGGCTGCCTTTTGAAATTTACAAACGGGGGAAGGTGGATATAATTTTTATATAAATAATGAGTAATATTCATGTGACGTGTCATTTTGTCATTTTATAGGTTTTCATGGTAGAAAAATGCAGATATCACATTATATAATTATTAAATAAGGTGATTAAAAATTCTCCTTTGTTAGTTAACTACAATGTATGTGAGACATGGACTATAGTTATTATTTATTTTTATAGTTGTTATTTATAGTTATTATTTTTACGGAAAAAAGGTACAAAAATAACAAATTAAGATTGTTGATTAGCAACTAAAAAGCAACAAATTCTCCAGTAGTTAGTGGTTTATTACGTTAAAGTAGTATGGTTGATGATTCCAATTTAATATTTTGTTAGCATCGCTATCGCATTTTCGGAAACGACTCGAGAAAATAATTTTGGGTTGCACTGTTGATTAGCAACTAAAAGCAACAAATTCTCCCGTAGATGTTGGCTTATACTTTAAAGTAGTACGGTTGGTCATTCCAGCTTAAGATTATGCTAGCATCACCATCGATTTTTTCGGAAACGCCTCGATCAAATTAAATTGTATTTGTAGTATTAGTTATCAACTAAAAAGCAACAAATTCTCCGGTAATTGTTGACTTATTATATTAATGTGATATGGTTGGTCATTCGAGCTTAATATAAAACTAGCATTACCCTAATTTTTTCGAAAACGGCCAAAGCAACAAAATTAAAATTTTGGTAACTAATTAGCAACAAATTCTCCCATAAGATTGATTGAATTGCGCTGAAGTGGCCAGCTTAACAGACGTGACAATGTGATCATTTTGCCAGCCACTGTGTTATATAATATTAAATATGTTAGGTAATAAAAAACGGTTGTTATTGTACAGGAAGTTCGCCTATATTTCAACCCCCCCCCCCCTTTTAACTCCGTTATGTTTTATTTTACAAAGAAAATTAAAAAGGAATTTTAGTATTTTCTATGTGAAATTATTGAAAAAACAACTGAATGTCTCCGCCAAAAAATATTAGTCAGACAAATATAATATAAAAATATATAAAAGAAATAGAGCAGTATAATGTTTATTATTAAATATCTCGAAAACCGTAAGAGATAATATATTAATTACAAAGAAAATTACGAAAATAGATAAGAATAGATAAGAAATAAGATAGATAAGAAATAAGTGTTTATTTTGAAGATTCAAAATACTCATTTTGAATGTCAGACAAAAAATATTAGGTTGACTCGATTTCTTTTTTATAGAACACCTTGTATATTTTTCTTAATTTCGATAAAACTTTTTTTCTGAGTTCACAAAGTAATACATGTATTCAACAATGAATCAAATAAATAAAATTAACTACTAACAGTGCCTTTTTAAGTCAAGATTGACTCGCTGCCATGATTATTTGTAACAAAAGGGATGCCATGATTATTTGTAACCTTGCTTTAATCTTTATTTAATTGAAGGCAGAAGTTGAAATGCTTAAAAAAACGTGATTTTATTAAAATGAAGAAACTTCAAGGAAGTGTTGTTGTTGTCAAGTCCAAAAGAATAAATAACAATTAGTCTTTTAAACCTGTCTTGTTCTTTTTTTATTTCAAAAAATAAATACAAAAATTATATAGAAACATTATTAATATAACTTATCTGTCCATACCGGGCGTTCGCGCAAGATTTAATCCCCATATTTCTCTTCCCCATGACACAATTTTAGAAATAAAAATTGATTAGTTAACATGTTTTGCACATTTTTGAACTATGTCCATAATGTACTATATCTACTCTAGAATAATTAGTTAAAACTTTTCTGTTATTCTTTGCAGTTATTTTTTAAACTTAAATTACTACATAATTATATCATTTATGTTTAGAACGAAAAATTTCTAAGAGAATTAGATACCTATATTGAGTCACTTTTATTCATTATCAAAAGGCTAGCGAAGAAAATTCGATGGTAACCTACTACAGAAAATAAAAACAAAATAACGCAGTAAACTACTGGAACTCACTGCTAAGAGCTAATACTTAATTTAATTACAGCACGAAACAATATAAAGGAACAATAATAATTAATACCATAGCTCCCTCCACAATCTGACAACTGCGCTAGAGGGAAGTACGAGTAATAAATTATAATAAAATATATAGGTTCGGAGGGAAGTAAGAGTGAATCACATCTTTAAAATACATACCAATTTTTGTAGCACAATTCATTACCCTCTCTTAATAGACGTGTAGAGACTCCTCCCCTAAATATATATATACAAGGTCTTCTTTATAAAACCGGTAGAAATACCGGAGGTCGGTCCGCCTGGTGTTTATCATGGAGGGAAGAACGATATGCCTATACATATATATATATATATATATATATATATATATGTCATCTTCAATGTAGTTTGCCAATTTATTGGCAATTATGTTGTATTCCTTGCACATACAGGTGTTGAGTCACCTAGGTGCAAAAAAAGTAAGAGAATAAAATTAATAATGTACTGTAATAAATTAATGTACATATCTAGTTTTTGTAACATTTTGTAGCATTTTGATATATGTAGTTTTAAGTATAGAAATTCCTTTGTATCAAAATTTTTTTGTTTAAGAAATATACAGAAAATAAGAAATTTAATGTTGACAGAAACATAGCGAATCAACTGATGAAAACCAATTTTATTCGGAACATTTTTTCATGTACATGGTTATTAAAAAGTTACAGGCTTTTTCACGGCTTTTTGGCCACACTGTAGATGTAAGAAAAATTTGCTAATCGCAAAGCTATTATGATTATATTAACTATGATTTTAATTCTTTTTAGGATATAAAGTCCACAAGGGATCCAAAAATCTGCGTATCATGTCAAACATCTTTGGTAAACTACTACCAATTTTTGAGTAAATGTTTGGCAAATCAAGAATATCCCAAGGGTCATAAAATAATTGAAGACATAGCAGTAACACGTTATCACTGTGCACATTGTCCTTATGTGACGAAACGGAAGGGCGATTTGTCCAAACACGTACTTATTCACCGAGGGTCTCTCCAAAGAAGAACTTATCAATGCAGTATTTGTTCCTATAAGGGGAAACAAAAAGGCCACTTAACCAGGCACATGTTGATTCATAAGAATGCTTCCGAAGTAACGACTTATCATTGCGCTCTTTGTCCCTATAAGGCAAAACATAAAAGCTACTTGGCTAGACACATGTTGAGTCACCGCGATGTGTCCAATATAACAAATTATCAGTGCAAACTTTGTCCTTACAAGGCTAAACTGAAGTATAGCCTCAAAAAGCATATGTTTGTTCACCAGAATGCTTCCAAAGAAACAACTTATCGATGCAAACTTTGTCCCTATAAGGCGAAACAGAAAAGCTATTTAACCAGACACATGTTGGTTCATCAGGATAAGACAAAACAGAAAAGAGATTTGCCCAAGCGTAGACTAATTCACAAAGATGCTTCCAAGGTAACAATTTATAATTGCAAATTCTGTTCCTACAAGACGAAACACAAAGGCAATTTAAACAGGCACTTGTTGGTTCACAAAGAGGCTTCCAACTTAACAACTTTTCAATGTAATTTTTGTTCCTATAAGGCAAAACAGAAAAGCAATTTAACATCACAATGTTAATCCATCAGCATACTTCCAAGGCAATAACTTATCATTGCGCTCTTTGTCCCTATAAGGCAAAACATAAAAGCTACTTGGCTAGACACATGTTGAGTCACCGCGATGTGTCCAATATAACAACTTATCAGTGCAAACTTTGTCCTTACAAGGCTAAACTGAAGTATAGCCTCAAAAAGCATATGTTTGTTCACCAGAATGCTTCCAAAGAAACAACTTATCGATGCAAACTTTGTCCCTATAAGGCGAAACAGAAAAGCTATTTAACCAGACACATGTTGGTTCATCAGGATAAGACAAAACAGAAAAGAGATTTGCCCAAGCGTAGACTAATTCACAAAGATGCTTCCAAGGTAACAATTTATAATTGCAAATTCTGTTCCTACAAGACGAAACACAAAGGCAATTTAAACAGGCACTTGTTGGTTCACAAAGAGGCTTCCAACTTAACAACTTTTCAATGTAATTTTTGTCCCTATAAGGCAAAACAGAAAAGCAATTTAACATCACACATGTTAATCCATCAGCATACTTCCAAGGCAATAACTTATCATTGCGCTCTTGTCCCTATAAGGCAAAACATAAAAGCTACTTGGCTAGACACATGTTGAGTCACCGCGATGTGTCCAATATAACAAATTATCAGTGCAAACTTTGTCCTTACAAGGCTAAACTGAAGTATAGCCTCAAAAAGCATATGTTTGTTCACCAGAATGCTTCCAAAGAAACAACTTATCGATGCAAACTTTGTCCCTATAAGGCGAAACAGAAAAGCTATTTAACCAGACACATGTTGGTTCATCAGGATAATACAAAACAGAAAAGAGATTTGCCCAAGCGTGACTAATTCACAAAAGATGCTTCCAAGGTAACAATTTATAATTGCAAATTCTGTTCCTACAAGACGAAACACAAAGGCAATTTAAACAGGCACTTGTTGGTTCACAAAGAGGCTTCCAACTTAACAACTTTTCAATGTAATTTTAGTTCCTATAAGGCAAAAACAGAAAAGCAATTTAACATCACACATGTTAATCCATCAGCATACTTCCAAGGCAATAACTTATCATTGCGTCTCTTTGTCCCTATAAGGCAACACATAAAAGCTACTTGGCTAGACACATGTTGAGTCACCGCGATGTGTCCAATATAACAACTTATCAGTGCAAACTTTGTCCTTACAAGGCTAAACTGAAGTATAGCCTCAAAAAGCATATGTTTGTTCACCAGAATGCTTCCAAAGAAACAACTTATCGATGCAAACTTTGTCCCTAAGGCGAAACAGAAAAGTTATTTAACCAGACACATGTTGGTTCATCAGATAAGACAAAACAGAAAAGAGATTTGCCCAAGCGTAGACTAATTCACAAAGATGCTTCCAAGGTAACAATTTATAATTGCAAATTCTGTTCCTACAAGACGAAACACAAAGGCAATTTAAACAGGCACTTGTTGGTTCACAAAGAGGCTTCCAACTTAACAACTTTTCAATGTAATTTTTGTTCCTATGAGGCAAAACAGAAAAGCAATTTAACATCACACATGTTAATCCATCAGCATACTTCCAAGGCAATAACTTATCAGTGTGCTCTTGTTCCTACAAGACAAAACAAAAACGTCGATATTTGATCAACCACATGTTAAGTCACCAGGATGTGTCAAAGGTATCAACATACAAATGCAAACTTTGCCCCTATAAGGCTAAACTGAAGTACAGGCTCAAGAGGCACATGTTTGTTCATCAGGATGCTTCCAATGTAACAATTTATGACTGTAAAATTTGTTCCTATAAGGCGAAACAGAAAAGCAATTTTACTGCACACATGTTGATTCATCGATGCTTCAGAAGTAACATCTTATGGATGCGATCTTTGTTCTTATAAGACGAAACGGAAAAGGGATTTGCCTAAACATATGCTCATGAGTCACAAGGATACTTCGAGATAACGACTTACAACTGCGACCTCTGTTCTTATCAGGCGAAACAGATAGGCAATTTAACCAGACACATGTTGAATCATCAAGAAGCTTCTGAGGTAACGACTTATCAGTGCAAACTTTGTCCATACAAGACAAAATGGAAAGCAGATATGCCCAAACACATGTTGACTCACAAAGATGCTTCCGAAGTAACAACTTATGATTGCAGTTTTTGTTCCTATAAGGCGAAACACAAAGGTAATTTGAAGACACACATGCTGGGTCACAAAGATGCTTCCGAGGTAACGACTTATCAGTGCGCCCCTTTGTTCCTATAATACAAAATTCAAAAGATATTTAAGTACACACATGTTGAGTCATAAAGATACTTCCGAGGTAACGACTTATCAATGCACACTTTGTTCTTATAAGACGAAACGCAAAGCGCATTTAACCAGTCACATGTTGAGTCACAAAGACATGTCCAATGTAGCAACTTATCGATGCACACTTTGCCCCTATGAGACTAAACTGAAGCCTAGCCTAAAGAGACATATGCTTGTTCACGAGGATATTTCTGAGGTGACATCTTTTAATGTGAATTTTGTTCCTATAAGCGAAACAAAAAATTGTATTTGACCAGACACATGTTGATCCATCTAGGATGCTTCCGAGGTAACGACTTATGATTGTAAACTTTGTTCTTATAAACGAAACGGAAAGGGAGATTTACCAAAACACATGCGGATTCATGAAGATCCATCCAAGATAAAAACTTATGACTGCAGCATTTGTTCCTATAAGGCAAAACAGAAAGGCAATTTTAATGTACACATGTTGATTCATAAGGATGATTCCGAGATAACAACTTATGACTGCAGTTTTTCTCCTACAAGGAGACATAAAGCCGTTTAACAAGACACATGCTGACTCATAAGGATGCTTCCGAGATAACGACTTATCAGTGCACATTTTGTCCATATATCGCGAAACGGAAAGGCTATATGACCCGTCATTTGTTGAAACACGAGGATGTGCCAGGTGCACGAAAAAAAAATGAGATAATTTCTCATATTTGATCATATTTTTTTTGTGATAGATGGGTAAATTGCTCTTTTACAGTTTTGCTTATGTATAATTTCAATAAATGTATACCGAAATCATAAATCTGTAAATTACAATATTTTATGTTGGATTTGTTATAATCATAATATATACTGTACCTGTTTACACAATACATTATGTATGTAGTAATACATTATTTACATAGCAATGATTAACACTTATCTATACACGGTGCCAATTTGAAAACGAACAGCATTTAATATTGCCTAAACTAATGAGAGTATCAAAATTTGGCGACACACATCAATTTACATATCAAGGGTGACAACTTTTGAGGCACGTTGTCGTACTACTTTCAACCCCCTGGCCCCTAAGGCACTTACCCCTAAAATTTTAAATGGCAACCCCTATTTCTTTTGCCATTTTTGAGTTTTTGCATTATTTAAATAAATTGCATTATTTTTTTTCAAAATGGAAATACTTAACCTCACGAATGTGTGAAATGTATGTATTTTCTAAATTGACATAATGCAACTTTTAAAAGGGGTTACATTCACTGACCCGTCATGTCAGTCACATCCATTCATTTAAAAATATTTGTTGAAAAACTAGGTACCAAATTCTTTCGCTTATTTACATTTCACCGCTACAAAACACGAAATAATTAAAAACTTTTTAGCCGTCCTCGAACCTCGTGGTGAACTAATTAGTGAAATTTATGCCGAAATGTTAGACAGAGCTATAGAGCCTCTTATAATTCATGAGGTGGAAAATCCAAGACACGCCAATGGAAATCTTGGTCTAGATGAACATTTGCTGCACTTCCAACAGGATGGAGCACCTCCTTATTATGTACGCCCAGTAAGAGAGTGGTTGGATAATCATTATCCGGAGCAGTGGATTGGTAGGAGAGAACCCATTGAATGGCCACCTAGGTCACCAGATTTGACACCTCTCGATTTCTTCCTACGGGTTACTTGAAATCAGTTGTATTCAAAACTCAACCACATTCAATTGAACAACTGCAGCAAAGAATTGTACAAGAATGTAGGGCTATTTTACTGAAACTCTTCAACACGTCCGCGAACAGTTTGAATATCGGCTGTACTTGTGCTTAGAAAACAGTGGCCCATTTTGAACAATTAATAAAGTAATTATAAAGGTAAGAATTTGAGTATTTCATCATCATACTTTTAAAAGTTGCATTATTTCAATTTAAAAAATTAAATACATTCCACTACCTCAATTTTGACAAAAATAAATATGGGATTTATCTAGAATTGTACAAGAAACTCAAAAATGGCAAAAGAAATAGGGGTTGACATTTAAAATTTTAGGGGTAGGTCCCCTGGGGATTAAGGGGTTGAAAGTAATACGACAACAAATGCCTCAAAAGTTGTCCGCCTTGATATGTAAATTGACGTGTTTCGCCTAATTTTGATACTGTCATTAGTTTAGGCAACATTAAATGCTGTTCGTTTTCAAATTGACACCGTATAGGGTGATTGATTGAAACCATTCATTAAAAGGATTCCTAGGAATTATCCTATGACGAACTTGATGAAAATAATTCCAAGGTGACTGCACTTCTGGTTATACCAGAAGTCTTTTCAATATAATGGTGCCTTTTTTTATTGCATATTTCGATTCTACATGTTGTTTTAGGTACATTTTCAATTGATTTCCCCATACCTATCTTTTCAGGTTTTTGAGTTATTTTGAGATTTTTGAAATTTTGTTCATTAGCACCAAAATATTTGAAACTATCTGTAATAGTCATTTTATAAAATGAGGTATTGGTATTGGCACATTTGTTAGTAGAATCCTAAAGCTTTGCAACAATGGGAATAACAAACCCCTTAAGGGATTGTTATTTTTATAGCCATTATACATATATAAAAAAGTTACATAATAACACATGTTGTTTTTTAAAGAAAAGGGCATAGTATAAAATATTGTAAAATCACTTAAATATATATTAACATATTAAAATAATTCCTTGAAACTCATATCCTTATCATCCAATGATTGGCCCCATTTTCATAGTTATTATGAAAATGTTATTAGGGAAGTGCCGAGGCCAATTATTATATTCAGTAAAATAATCCGTTTTGTAACACGCGTTCTATATGCACACAAACCGTATCGCTCGGCCTCTTCACGCCACGCTCCGACTCCGGTATACCTATTCCAAATTCCTGCTCCCATAATATCTGTTTTGAGGCAAAGAAGACTCTAATATTTCGTCAGATTATTTATTATTCGTCAGAAAGGTAAAATTAATTATGCAACACAAAGTCAGCGATTACAAACCTGCAACTGTTTAACAAAAGACGAAAAAAGTTGCAAAAATATGTCCTGCAAAATATCATACGCTAGTTAAAAATGTTACTCTCATATTAAACAATGTATGAGTTTTAATGGGTAAGTCCTTTAAGTTTCAGTTTTTCGTGACCACTGACATTACAACACCTAAATACCGTCGTGGAATAGTACGCTTCCTAGTACGTTTATTCGAATATTCATTAATGTATTCTGATGTATTGTCTGTGCATCGCTTTGCAATAGTGACCTGAGCCCGACTCTGACCCTGAGCGACGACTTGCTACGGACCGTTCGTTCTGCCTTGTTTCGCTGTTGTTACATCAACATAATATTCCTATTAGATATTTTAAAATTGTTTCACAGCTGTTTAAAGTAATATTAACTGTTTAAAATTATTTCACAGTAGTTGGGTTGAAAAAAGATAACAGTAAACTTTATTATACGATACGCAATTGATCGTACATCAATGCATTTTGTAAATATAGGGTTTTTATAAAGGCCTACACTGGAGTCTCCAAAATTTAGCCCTCCAAAATTCGTTTACCTCCACAATTTGGCGAAAAATCCCTCCGCAATTCGGCGTTTTTTTATCCCCACTATTACCACGAGCTCTTTGCCCTGTGCGGCGCTATATTTGAAATCCTTGCAACATTGGTTTATTGAATAGGAAGCAGAATTATATTTAAAAACGCGATATTCCTTTATATTATGGGATCCTTTATGTGTATTTATAGAACCCTTACAATTTTTGGCTCCATTACTAAAAATTTGGTCCGCGCACTCTACGTACATTTTTCACGCCGGCAAAACAACAAATAAGTACAGCCTCACTTGACAGTAAGCACCAATGCCGTGACTTCAGTGGCTGTGGTGGGGTCAGGGGCTGTTCACTCTTATGAGCCTACCTGAAATGTGATATTTAGTATGAGACCAATTCCATAGATGGCGCAACCAGCTTGGTTAGTTATGTATAGTTGGTACTGTTAAAAAAAGAGATTGGTAGTCCTGAAGAACTAGTTCAGTCCATGCGCCCAAATGTTTAATATTTATAATTTGCGTTATGTTTTTACGTCAATATTTATCTGGGCGTATCGATTGAATTTGTTCTAAGTAAAACCAAAACAAACAACAAACCTAAGTTTTGTAGTTTTGTGTTTAATTTGTTTCCATGTGTTAATTTATTTTGTGTTTTATTTGTTTATTGGGTATTATATATTCTTATTTGAGACAGAAATTAGTTGAGTTAATATTACATTAAAAGAAGGAGAACTAGAACTGGTACCAGATGTGTTAATAAATGAAACTTCATGTAAATAAAGTTATGCCTTTACTTTTTTTAGTTTATATAAATGGCTAGTTGGAAATAATTTATACTTAAATGTGATTGTGTCTTGTGTATAAATGTGATTGTGAATGCGTATAAATGTGGTTGTGAATAAAGGAATCTTTACATCTAAAACAATTGATTTTGGTATTTAATGGTTTCAATATCTCAAATATCCTCCTTTTTTTCATCACAGCATGTCTAATATTTATTTTTAGACATTATTTCTTGAGGAACGGTTTCAAATACAGTTTGTGGACTTTTTAAGTGTTCCCTTATGGACGAAACGTATATATATTATATGACAAGAATAGCAAAATCATATTTAGTTTATGCTAGATAAGGATAAAAAACTTTATGTAACCAAGTATGATAATGCTATTCTTATATACATACGTTTTGTCCATAATGGAACTCTTAAGAGTCCGCAAACTGTATTTTATTTTTGAATATAGCGCCATCCGCCATATTAGTTAAAATTAGTTTGAGACCAATTCAAGAGATGGCGCTTCACGGTTTCATTTAATTCTATGAGAGAGTTCCATCTATCTCTTCTTTTATCTATGGGTGGGGTACCCTCTTTGAAGCCAAATTCTGGAGACATTCTGTTCCCGAGCTACGACGAATTTTGGAGACTCCAGTGTATTATGCAGAGTTAAGAGTTACAGTTAGTTCTGGCAACGTTGCCCTTTAGATTTCCGCTAACACCGCCTCTTAGCTTTATGTACAACCACCGAGATTTAGAACAGACTAAAGGGAATGCATTACATTTGCCCTATATGTAAAAATTGGTATAAACATAGTCCTACCAATATGGCGGGCTTGCCAGATGTGTACTTAAAATTTTTAGGGGCTACGACAAAAATTATATATCATCAATTTTAAGAGTAAAAGATTTACAGATGATTTGTTTTAGCACTGACAGCAAGTATTTGTTGCCATAAAATTTGAATAGCATTACAAATAAATATAAAATATAAGCCTTATATACTATCAAACTATAAGTTAAAAAAAGGCATGCATTCAAAACCAAAAATAAAACCAAAACAATTTAGTATCCGTTAGATTTTATTTACAATGCAGTTGAAACATTTATATATAACATGTATAATAAAACACGAGACCTCTTGAAGTTGGGATGGTACAGATACCTCTTGGAAATGATGATTCCTCCATAACATTCACCACTTCTGTGATTCCACTACTTATTTGTTATGCCTCACTTATTGAAGATGGCGATGGATTACATTCCATTGGCTCGTCATAATTTACTGGTGCTAATAAAAGCGTTGGAACAGAATTTTCTCTTAAACGTACAATGCCACACGCAGAAGTTCTGTCAAAGCACTTTTCGGCGAAATGATCCAAGCAAACAACTGCTTGTTTAGAAAGTGAAAGTCATTGCTAGCGCCCATCGTTAACAATCAAGTTGACCGTCTCGTTTCATTTTTCAGCAATCTACAAACAGAAATAGAATATTATAGAAAATGTGGTAACATCATCAAAGAATGAATTAATTATATACATAGGACAACATGGTGTCATCATCAAATACATACTAATAAAGTGGAAAAAAACTTATTTTCTGAAACACTACATTATATCTGTCCTAGTAAAAAATGATGTCTTTAATCACTGTAATAATAAGCAATTTTAAAGTAAATACCAGACAAAAATTGTGCCAACTTTTGATACTGAATAAGAAATAAAATTATTTGTAGAGGTCAATACAATACTTATTGTCAAATACGGACCTGTGAAATGTCACTCCGGGCATATTTTCCTTATTTGTCTGGCTCTTGCCGCAGTCCTGCACTATACACTTTCCATAACGTTTGGTTTTTAAAAAGACAGATAACTATTCAAATAAAACGCAAATTTCACTACACAAAACGAAATACAATCAAAAATCACTTCGCAACACTTTGCCTTGTTTACGGTCCTGCCAATATGGCCGATTGACATTAGGCATGCCCACTCAGAAATATGCGCATTCCCTCTAGGCTGTTCTAAATCTCGGTGTGCACAACCAACAAGGGCCAGGGTGTACTTATATTAAATTTTGCTACAGTATTTAATATCCAACCTATGTACGCATTACGGTGCAGCTTACTGTATACATCAGTAACTTGAAATAATGTCGGGTTATTCTGGCGCTTCGGAACGCTTCTTGTATCACATAATGCAACACAGCACTTTCGAACCATATTTATTAAACATTCGGATTGTATTTTTATTAAAGCCAAACAGCACGTAAGCATACGCATTGACAGCCTACATTCATAAACAGTCACATGCGGTCCGCTGCTCATCACGTGACTTTCGCGGATCACGTTACGTCGAGCACAGCACTGCTTACAGCGACTTCTGGAGGCGGACATATATGACACCATGACACCGAACGACTTCGGTCTCCTCTTAGTTCTAGTCTTCTTTGATTTCAAGCAAAAAAGTCCATATGAATACAAATGATTCCGATACACCGTATTTATTGAACGATATAGTTTCGAAAGGAAAATATTCAATTCTAATTGTTTAATGACTTTAATGTATTTTTTTTAAATGATTTAAATATCAATACGAGTTTTTTGTTACAAACAATTCTTCCAACACCAAAAATTATATTCCAAAGGACTGAGGTCAACTCAAATCTATCGTGCATTCTTACCCATCTTGCACTTGACAAAATAAACACAATAAATAACAAAAACAATTAACAAAGTGGTAAAATTTGGTGATAAAACTCATCAGTTTTTCGAATGAGATGCACGTTTACAGTAAATTAAATGGTAATTTCTCTTTTAGCTTTTCCCAATCCTAGTTTCAAATGTATGTGCCTCAATAAATATGCTATGTAGTATGTAGCTACTGTGAATTGAACACACATTCATGTAAACTGTTTTGCCTGATATGCTGTGTTTCTTATACCTTAAATATTTCAGTTTATTTCAGTTCAGTACAAAATGGATGTTTTATTAGACCATCTTGATTTTGTGACTTAGACCATCTCTTAATTAGACTTGATTTTGAGAATATCAGTTTTCCCCTTGCTCCCTACTGAGAATGAAAATATCATGATCGCTTTCTCATTTCACTTAAGATAATAATAAATGCAAGTTGTTTGAGTCCCGGCCGGGAAAGAGGATTTTTAATTGTCTCAGTTTCTCTGTCAGGCCTTGATATGCAACCACTAATATGTAGTGTATTGTGCACTAATATGTAGTACATATGTAGTATATGTAGTGTATTGTGCTTGCATTGATGCCTATGAACCGTACTTACCCTAGATTTGGTAATGTTCTGAGTTTTTTGGGATTCCTTCCTCAGGACTGTAAAGCAAATGCATTCCCGAATAATCTTAGGTCACCCATAGGGAGCCATGGAAAATAATAATAAAAGGCATTCCTCCCCTCGCACAGATTCCTGGGGGCAGGATCTCTGGGGTTACGCTCCTCTCACAGCTTTGACCGTACGGCAAAAAATCGTACGGTGAAAATCCGAATCCTATAATTACTCTTCAGATGTGTGCAGCAACTCAGATTCCTTCCTCAGGACTGTAAAGCAAATGCATTCCCGGAATAATCTTAAGTCACCCATAGGGAGCCATGGAAAATAATAATAAAAGTCATCCCTTCCCCGCACAGATTCCTGGGGGCAGGATCTCTGGGGTTACGCTCCTCTCACAGCTTTGACCGTACGGCAAAAACGTACGGTGAAAATCCGAATCCTATAATTACTCTTCAGATGTGTGCAGCAACGCAGGGCTCGGCACTATAAAACTCTATGATAATGAAAGTATAAACTGTATTTTTAAGGGCCTTGCACATTATGAAGCACAATGCACAAGTTATTCACGTCCATCATAAACGAAACAAATTTTCGAACACGACTCTACCGGCTTCGAAGATGAGGCGGGAAAAGGTCTATGGAATACAAAAAATCAATGCCTTAACAAAGAAGCTTCCTTAAGAAGAAACTACTAACCAACAGGGACCCGCTAATAACAGCAGTAGCAAGAGAGGACGCTGATTACACGCCTTTGAGCCTAGGATGTGAACTTCCTCCGGTCAATGTATTAACAGAACAGGAGCTCCAGAGACAGTGGATAGAACATGCTGTACAGGGCCGCTCAAAAATGCTACAGTCAAACCACATCGACAAAGAAAATTCATTAAAGTGGCTTACCAACGGCTATCTGTACACCGAAACCCAAGGCTTCGACTGCCATTCAGGACAGGGTGATAAATACAAAAAAATTACCAGAAGCATATTCTGAGAAACGACATCGAAGACCGATGTAGGAAATGTGGATCTGCAGGCGAAACTATAGAACACATAATAGGGGGGTGTCTCGCGCTAGCAGAGTTAGACATCTCGGCAGGCACAACCAACGTGCGAAGATGTCCACAAACTGGCATTCAAGTATGGCCTGTTAGCGATGGCTCTGCCATACTACAAATGTACCCTCGAAACTGTGCTGGAATCGGAAGCAGCAGTGACATAATGGGATAGGCTAATCATCACCGACCGAACAGTGGACTTCAACTGACCAGGTATTGTGTTGATTGGTTAGGAATAACGAAGATGGATCATCATAGACATCGCCGTGCCACTTTCAGAAGACTGAACTGGAGAAGATTGCGAGATTACGAAATACGAAAACTGTCAATCGAGCTGAAGCGCCTATGGAAACTGAAAAATGTGGAGACACATGTCTTAGTAATATCGGCAGAGGGAGTGGTGACGACTAGATTCATCAAAAACATGGCGACATATAACACTTTACATTTCTGGACATTAGAAATGGCCAGAAGGCAATATTACAAATTTGTTATATTGTACAAAAGGTTTTGGGACCGGATAAAATTCCTCTCTTCGCCTGAACCTAATTTCTGCAAGGACGGGGAACTCATATCTGTCTGCAGCAGGAGTGGATGAATTTTCCCAGCATTTACGCTGAGAAATGTAACTATAAAGTTGGCGAAAATAATCATAGTAATGTTTTAAATAGTTTTATTTTGGTATTTACATATTAAATGTAGATAGTAATTTGTTGAAAATATATTTATTCTTCAAATAATATAAAGAATAATAATTATTGAATACATAAAAATTACCCCGCCACATTCATCCTCCTCCTTTAATACCAAGTTCTTCTGATTTAATGGCCAAACATACTCGACTCATGGTGTCCCATGATGTTTTGTTCTTGATTTTGTGCGAATTTAACGTCCTACGGAAAAGAAAGAAATCATTAACAGATATTGGTCGGAACTGCCATGAACTGCCATCTTTAGTGATTCACATCATTCTTTTCAACATCAATTAGCAAGTTTTGTTTTTTAACACACTGTTTATTGAGCTTCCCACTTAGTAAAAAAAGATTTGAATGTGAGAAAAAATTAATTAAGGATTGAACTTTGGGCAATGGTTAACCTTTAGACTGCCGGCTGGCTTATATATTATATATGGGACAGTAATAAAATAATAGTTTTAGTGATGAATACAGATATTATAGTGAATTCTTCCCATTTAATAGGCTCTGGATCTCTAAAGGATACAACTGAAATTCTTTCTAGTCGATCGAAGTACAGAAACTACCCCTAGCAAGGGGTGAAATATTTAACAACTCGTTATTGAACTTGTATTCGTTATTGAAAATAGAAAACTACATTTTTTTTATTCCATATAATGATTATCTAATATTGTTCTATTTTTAATAAAAATTAAAGAAAAATTAAAAAAAAAATTTAAATATAAAGAAAATAAAAAAAATTGTAAGATGGAGCTATATCACTTTCTACGTCCACGTCGTTAGCTCTGGGTTTAGCAGAAGGAAAGTGTTTTTGATATATAAATATAGATATTGCTAAAGAATTATTTGTCGTCTGTAAAAAATGTTAGACATATCGGAAAATAATTTTTCGAATATCATTTCAGTTTATGTAAGTTTGAGTCTTTGAAAACATTCACTAAAAATCAGTAACCGCACAATAAGGAATTTTTGAAAATGTCACCCCCTCGCTAGGGATAGTTTTGGCACCTCAATCGATTGGGAAAATTTCAGGGTACATTTTATGGTGGCACTTCACTTGGCGTAGCGTATTTGTGTTTGAGTATCGCTATATTTATCCAAATATTTGATGTATTCGCAAATATTCCAAACATGCCATACACACATATATCAAAATACTCAAAATGCCAAATATGTTTGAATATTTAGAACCAGTGAATACAGTGACGGACGTGATGACAGCGGCAGCAGCTTATTACCTGAATGCTTCTTATTACCAATACATGTTAAATCTACATAAGTACAAAGTTACTAAAATACCATGAGGAACACGGCGCTGGTGGAACTAAGTGTGGACTGTTAGTGTGGACCGCAAATATTCGCCTTATTTGACTTCTTTGGATGCGTGATTGAAAACCGACAAGTGGACGGAAACGCGTATTTGCTGTTAGCGCTATTCGCGTTATTTGTACAAATAAAGCAAATACAGCGAATAGCTTATCTACACATCGCCGTTTTTGGGCAAATACAACAAATATACGAATACGCTACGCCAAGTGAAGTGCCGCCAATACAGATGTTACAATGTGTTTACGGAAAGAAATCGTGTAAAAAATCAATACCCACCTAATAACAAATTTTTGAAAATTTCATCACCTCGCTAGGGGCGGTTTGGATGCTTGTGGTTTTATTGGTGACTAAATGTATTTTAGAGTGTTTTTGGTAGCTTATTACATTATAATATCAATCATATTCGGTTAAAAATAAATATATAGTAATTTACACAATCTGAAAATTTTTAACATTGTCCCGACTGTTGCCAGCCGGCCTGGCTCATATATGAGCCACCCGCGACCTCGGCAACTACTCTAGATGTATTAGATGTTTATATATATATAAACTTTGCCC